>VZSF01002735.1:0-71730 GCA_013398295.1 Chionis minor
TGTCGCCTAAAACGGCTTTTCGAAGGGTAGAGCCTTCCTGGCGGCGGGGGCCGGGCGGAAGCCTATTGCTTTTACAAAATGTCGTGGACTGTAATTCCCAGTTTGCACCACCAGATGGTGGCCGGGAATTGCTGTGAGCAGGCAGTGGGAGGGGAAACAGCCCCGTCCCCATTCCAGTCCCCATCCCCATCCTAGCCCCGGTCTCCATCCTCATCCCTGTCCCTATGCTCATCCTGGTCCCCATCCCCATCGCATCCCAATCCCCATCCCCATCCTAATCCCGGTCCCCATCCTCATCCCTGTCCCCATGCTCATCCCAATCCCTGTCCTTGTCCCCTTCCCCATTCCAGTCCCCATCCCGGTACCCATCCCTGTCCCAGTCCCTGTCCCCATCCCCACCCTGGTACCTATCCCCGTACCCATCCCAGTCCCCATCCCCATCCTGGTCCCTGTCCCTGTCCTCATTGCCATCCCCATCCTCATCCTGGTTCCCATCCTAGTCCTGGTCCCCATCCTCATCCCCTTTCTCATTCCAGTCCCCATCCCGGTACCCATCCCAGTCCCCAACCCCATCCACGTCCCCATCCTGGTCCCTGTCCCTGTCCTCATTGCCATCCCCATCCTCATCACAAAAACGATCCTAGTCCTGGTCCCCATCCTCATCCCCTTTCTCATTCCAGTCCCCATCCCGGTACCCATCCCAGTCCCCAACCCCATCCACGTCCCCATCCTGGTCCCTGTCCCTGTCCTCATTCCCATCCCGGTCCCCATCCTGGATCACCATCCTCATCCTGGTTCCCATCCTCGTCCCTGTCCCCGTCCCCATGCCCATCCCGGTCTCTGTCCTCATTCCCACCCCGGTCCCCATCCCCATCCCCAGGTGCCCTGTGCCAGCAGAGCCACTGCCCTTTCCCCCCATTGCACCCCCTGGTCCCCCCCGCTGTGGGGCCAGCATTCCCGGGGGCTGGCTGTTTGCCAGGGCTTTGCCAGGCTCTGCAGGGCCCTTGGCCGCGGTGCCGCGCTGGGTGCCATGGGTACACCGCTGGGGGCATGCTCGCCTGCGCTCCCCACCCAAAAAAGGTGGCTTGGATTGATCCGTATATTTTAAAAAGTGCCTTTCTTGGAAGCAATTTGGGATTAAGTCTGCGTTACGGGCTGGTGAAGGAGACTTTCTGCGCAGCTGTTGGGAGCGTGGCGGGTTTGCCCCTGCCGCAGCACTTAGCCCGGCTTGTTTTCCCCGGCGCTGAGCCCCCCCTTAGCGAAAGGCGCTAAAGACAAATACAGCTAATTACACCCTCGGCGAGCAAGCGCCGCTTTTCGGTGTAAAATGTTTTGCTGTCTCGTTCGGTGTCCTCGGTTTAAGTGCTTGTGCCACGTCGTTACATCAATCACGACCTGAGCAAACGGCCGCAGCCAGCGCCAATTAGGCACATGGCGGCCTCGCAGCTGATGTCCCCCCCGCGGGCCGGCGCGGCTGTCACTGTCGCTGTTGCGCGGCTCTCGCAGGCGGCAGCTTGATTCTCCCTGATTGTTTGTGTACACAAATTAAGCGGGAGCGTCTCGCGGCGGTTCGATGGGATGCGCTCCATGGCGCGGAATGGAACAGGAGGGAGCGCATGGGGCTCTTCTCCAGGGGAGACGCGGGCGAGCATGGGGACGGGGCTGCTCTGGAGGCCAGTCTGGAATAAAATGGTCTAACTGGGGGAAGGGGGAGGCAGAGGGAAGGGACAGAAGAGAGTTGTGGTGGAAATACATTCAGGAACTTCCCGGTATTTTGGGGACGGAAAGAGCAGCGCTTGGTTCTGCACATGGACAGGTCAAATTCGTTGCAATGGGTTTGGGGTTTTTTTTTGGTCAAAAAGCATCAGCAGAGCCCTCAGCAGCAGCCAGGGCAGCTCTGCGAAGTGCCGTGTGTCCCAGCACACACCTCACAGCTCCCGAGGGATTGTCATTGACAGAGCAGCCCTGTGCAGGGAGAGCGGCTTCCCCACGGTCACCCCTCAGGGCAGGGACCCCCTGTGTCCCCAGCAGAGCATCTCCCTTCCCCAGTACCAGAGTCCCACCACACCTGGACATAACAGCCCACCTGTGAAAAAAAACACCGCAAAAATTAAACCACAGCTAATTAACTAAAGGGACCAGTGCGATAAAAACCTCTCCAGAGGTTTCTCTCTCCCAGAGATGGGATCAGGAGAGCGAGCTGACTTGGATGCCATCCTGGTGTCGTGCCTGTGCGTGTTCCCCTGGGGAGTAAGGCTTTTCACCGGATCCCGTGCCCCGGGGTGTTGCAGCAGCCTCTGGCACTCAACTAACGGAGACGATGTCCCTTCAGATGTCCCTTCAGCCCCCCGCCGGCCCTGGTTTCCCCATGGCCGCATTCACAGGGATCTTCCCCTCTGGGCGCTGGATCTCCTGGAAGTGAGATCCCCTTCCTCTGGGGTCCCCTGGCCAGAGAAGTGCCCCGGGCTGCAAGTGCCCAGGGTTACAGTTAACTCCTCTGTCCCCACAGCCCTGCTGGGGACAACGGAGCGCTTCAGGACAGAGCTGAGCTGGGGTGAAATTCCAGATGGCTGTTTGGATGGATCCCGCTCTCCCCAGGCTTTCCCCTGAAGCCCATGGCACGAAGCATCTGCCCCAGCTGCCCCCTCCTCCGGGGGCGGAAAGCAGATGAAGGGCAATTTTTGCCACTGTCACAGTGTGCCTGCGGGATGCTGGCAGGGACAGCCCCAGCCGAGCCCCGCGTCCATGGCTTGAGCTACCACACGCTCCATCCCCGGCCTCGGCTCCCCACCCAGCAGATCCGCCATGTTCCGCTGCCGTGACTTGGGTGTCCGGAACAGAAAAGCCACTTCTCTTGTTGCTGCTGGTTGGAAGGAAACGCAGTGCAGGTGCTTCGTTCCGCACCACACCACAGCGCACAGGGACTCCCGGCGGCACCGAGCCAGCACTAGCCCCAGGCGGGGTTTTACTGGCCCTGCATGACCCAGCCACCCCCGCAGTGCCCTCAGCCGCGGGTGTTTTTTGCTGAAACGCAGCTGGACATGGGTTGCCCACAAACATCTCGGGCCGTGAGACACAGGACCTGCCTGTTCTCAACCTCCCTCCGCACACGGGCAGTGGGGTCAGGTCTTTGCCCCGCTCCGGCGCCGGAGAAGCACCGCTGGAATCCCAGCACGCTGATGCACGGGGAGATGCTGGGGTAGGGCTCACACCGCTTCCGAGGACAACGTCTGGCACAGACTCCCTCTGTTGGAACGGGTACCGGGGGCTCATACCACACTGCTTTATTCGCATTTTGATATCCCGCAGTGAAATGCGGCGCCTCAGCAGGGGCTGAGGCTCCCGGCTGCTCCCCCTCGCCCTGCATCCCGCACGGAGCCATGGCCCTGCATCTCGCATGGAGCCATGGGGAGAAGACATCTAAAAGGCTCTTGTCCTGCCGGATTCCCAACTCCCACACCACGCCACGTCCTTGCAGGGCCAAGCCGTGCCAATCCCAGCGCCCGAGCGGGGCAGCCGGCTGTAACCCCGGCCGAGCAGCCCCTGCAGCAGGAGCGCACGGGGGTACAAAGCCCCCCCGGACCGGCAATGGCACAGAGGGGACCGTGCAGGTGAGGGGCAGCGGGGCAGGGGCGCTCTGCCCTCCATCCCACCCCCATCCCTGCCCAGGGGCGGCCCCGGGGGGCGAATCCCGCCCGCTGGCAGGGGGGGAGCCGGGGGGGAGAAGAAGGGGGAGCGCTGTATAAGGCAGGCCGGCATTGGGCGTGCAGCAAGGGCTCCTGGGCCAGCTCCTCCAATGGCTCCACTCATTGCTGAAGCCCAGTGCTGCTGGAGGTGGGACCGTCGAGAGCAGCCATGTGCCTCCAGCATGTCGGCCTGTGGCTCCTGCAGCTCCTGCAGCTCCTGCAGCTCCAGCGTGTCAGGCTTTGCATCCTCTGCAGCTCCAGCACCTTGGTCTGCAGCTTCTGCACCTCCAGCATCTAAGGTTCTACAGCTTCTTGCATCTCCAGCAAGACATGCATCTCGGTCTGCAGCTACTGCACCTTCACGTATCTCAGTTTCTGCAGCTCCAGTATCTCCAGCATCTCACCTTCTGCAGCTCCAGCATCTCGGTCTGCAGCTACTGCACCTCCAGTATCTCAGTTTCTGCCGCTTCTGTGGCTCCTACAGCTCCAGCATCTCAGTCTGCAGCTACTGTTCCTCCAGCAGCCCAGTTTCTGCAGCTTCTGCACCTCCGGTATCTCAGGTTCTGCAGCTTCTTGCATCTCCAGCATCTCGATCCACAGCTACTGCACCTCCGTATCTCAGTTTCTGCAGCTACTGCACCTCCAGTGTCTCAGGGTCTACAGCTTCTGCAGCTCCAGCATTTCAGTCTGCAGCTACTGCACCTCCTGTATCTCAGTTTCTGCAGCTTCTGCACCGCCAGTATCTCAGTCTGCACCACCAACATCTCGGTCTGCGGCTCCTGCATCTCCAGCATGTCATCCTGCAGCTTCTGCACCTCCAGCATCTCAGTCTCTGCAGCTTCTGCAGCTCCACCTTCAAGGTCAGCATCTCTGCGCCAGCGGCCGCTGTACCCTGCAGGTCTTGGGCCGGGTCTGGCTGGGAGTGGGGGTCCCGGAGCCCCCGGGGGTTTTGGTCTGCCCAGGGAAGCCGGTGGTGGGGCACGGGGCAGCCTCTCCCCACGGCAGCTCCATGGGGGGCTCCACCAGCCTGTACATGGGAAGGCTCTCAGGCCACCCTGGACATAAGGGCCTGTTTCCAGTGCGTACCATGGGTCAAACCCCACAGGCCACGCTGCGCGGGAGGGGGCAGGCAGGCAGCCTTGCTTGTCCCAGCTTCCTAATTTTATGCTGCAGAGAGGTTTTCTCTTGCCGTTAGCAGAGCGCTGTAAACCAAAAAGCCGGGTGCTCCCAGTTCCAGCATAGCCCTGATTTAAAACAAACAAAAAACCCCCACCCCAACAACTCTGCAAGTTGTGAAACTCCATCAGGGCTGGCTAATGAGCAAGAGGTCGGATCATGGAGGCAGGACCCAGTGCACCATCCAGGAGGTGCCTCACCATGGCCAGGTCACCCCTGGTCACGGCCAAGTGTGGGCAGCACTGGCAGGGACAGCCCTGTCCCCATCTAGCCAGAGTGGGGTGGCCCAGGTGATGGGTACAGCCAGGGGGCTGTGGGCATCAGGGGGCTGGAGCATCTTTCTCAGGAGGAAAGGCTGAGGGAGTTGGGTCTCTTTAGTCTGGAGAAGAGAAGGCTGAGGGGGGATCTCATCAATGTCTACAAACACTTAAAGGGAGGGGGCCAGGAGGAGGGGGCCAGGCTTTTTTCAGTGGTGCCCAGTGATAGGACAAGGGGCAATGCGTATAAAATCGAATATAGGAAGTTCCATCTGAACATGAGGAGGAACTTCTTTCCTCTGAGGGTGGCAGAGCACTGGAAGAGGCTGCCCAGAGAGGTGGTGGAGTCTCTGACTCTGGAGACATTCCCAACCTGCCTGGACGCCATCCTGTGCAACCTGCTGTAGGTGGCCCTGCTCTGGCAGAAGGGTTGGACCAGATGATCTCTAGAGGTCCCTTACAACCCTTAACATTCTGTGATTCTGTGATTCTGCAGTGTCACCCATGTCTGCATCCATCGTGCCCATCCCCGCTGCGGGCAGGGTGCCGAAAGTGAGCTTTCTTCCCTTTCTTCCCATTCTGTTCCCTCCAGGCAGGAGCCCCGTTTTCCCCAGGAAGGGGCTCTGCCCTGAGCTGCTCCGTGTGTCCCCGAGGCGCTGGGCAAGGAGCAGCAGCCACACACCTGTGCAGAGCATCGCGCTGGCAGCACCAGGTGTGTGGCTGCGAGCCGGAGAGCGGCGAGGGCGACCGGACCCATGACAGCCCCAGCCGGCAGCGACGGGTCCTGCCGTGCCTGCCCTCCCCGGCCACATCCTGCACCGGGCTCCGGGAGGAGGATTTTGCCTGCCCAGAGGTCGCTGTCATTGCGCCATTGGGGGACCCCAGCAAGGGATGCCCACTGGGAGGCTGGGTTTTCCCTGCTGGCACCTTCTCCTACCCTCTCTGGGTCGGGAAGGGGCTGGGATCACTGGGTGCCATCCTGCGCCAGCCTGCCTGGTTGGGCTGAGCAGGGACACGCTGTACTGCAGGGCTGGGCTTCTGAACGCTGGGGACGCCAAATCGCCCCGCTCCCTTGGGTGCGGGTGGACGACTCTTTAATCCACCAAGCTTTAATATCTTTATTTATTGTGTTTGTGTGGCTGCTGGGCAGGTTAAATGCATGTTACAGCTGTGTGAGGGGAGAGTAAATCAGCACAGCGCATGCTAAAGCAAGCAAATACTGCCCTTCTGTGCTCTTCTCCCACTCCTTTTATTATCTCCTTTTAATGTGTTTATGGGTTTTATTTCAGTGGATCAGCTGTCTTTTAATGGCTGTTGTTCTTTTTTCTGTACTTGGACGTGAGAAGAGCTGTTTTATTTTTAGTTACTCACGCTTGGTAAAAACTTTAGTGGTTAAATTGTCAGGAAAACTATAATACCAGATGTCCTGACACTGCCGGGGAGGCTGGAGAGCTGGGGAGGCTCCTTCAGTGCCAGGGTGCTCCAGGTAAGGATGGAGCATGGAGGAGGGAAGGCAAACACAGTGATAAGGGGTCGGGGCATGAAACACTGATATCAGGCACCGCAGCGTTTGAAGTACAGGAGAAAGAAACCCAGGCGTTTTCCAGCTCCGCTTTGCAATGACATGTTTATTGGCTATGCTTAAAAAAAAAAACCAACCCACAAAAATAGAGAAGAGGAAACCAAAGAGAGGCATAGACTGCCCTATCGCATGCTCTATGTGCCTACCCAAGGTACAAAACCAAAACAACCGGGGACACTGGGTCTGTTTTTGTAACCATAGCCATGCCAGGAGGTTGTACGTGCAAGAGCTTGGGGCGAGGTGACACAGGACCTGAACGAGACGCGGGAGAGCGGCACCGGCCAGTGCAATGCAGCTGCACAGGCGCCCGCATCCGCCTTCTGATGCATGCAGCCAAAAACGCGTTGTTTGTCCCCTTTTCCTAACACGCGAGGAGCTGCCCACCCGTCCGCCCGCCAGCTCGCCACGGCACAGACAACGGCTGACCGACGGTGGCTCCCCAGGTATGGCCTCCTCCTGCCTTTTTGGGCACTTGCCCCCTCCCCACGCCCTGTGGGCGACCAGCATCCCTTCCAAGTCCCTCCTCCTTGTCGTCTCCAACTCTCACCTGTCCCGGCGGGCTGGGTGGGGAAGAGGAGGGAAGGGGTGGGAGGCAGCAGGGTTGGTTTTGGCCGAGGCAGTGCCTCTCCCCACCCAGCCCACCTGAGTTTCCAGCCGGTGCCGCTGCTGCCGGCGCCTTCCTCCCGGCCCCGGGCGGCCGGCTCAGCACACCGAGCAGCTGTTGGTCTTGTTCATGGGAGGCCTCAGCGCCTGCTCCTTGGGCAACGTCTCCCTCCTCTTGCAGAGCGCTGGGCTGAGCCGGCTGGGCAGGTTGGCTTGCTGCAGCAGCTCCTTGAAGACCTCCAGCACGTTCTCGTTGTCCTTGGCCGACGTCTCCACAAAGCGGCTGTTCCAGTCCAGCTCCACCAGCGACAGCGCGTCCTCTGCCGGCACCTGCCGCTCGCCGCCGCTTTCTGCCTTGTTGCCTACCACCACGATGGGAGGGAACTTGTCTTCCTTCACCTCCAGGATCTCTTCCCGCAAACTCTTGACGCTCTCAAAGGACTCGGCGTCATCTACGGCGTAGACCAGGGCAAAGGCATCACTGTTTTGGATCGAGAGCTTCCTCATGGCCGGGAAGGAGTAGCTGCCGCTGGTGTCCAGGATTTCCACCTTGACTGTGGCCCCGCTCACCTCGTACTCCTTGCTGTGCAGCTCCTCTACCGTGCGCCGGTGCTTGGGCTCGAAGGTGTCCATCAGGAAGCGGCGGATGAGGGCTGTCTTGCCCACGCCGGCGGCACCCAAGAAGACCAACCGCACGTGGTTCTTCTCCTTCACCGCTGGGGACATGGCTGGGTGCAGAGGGGAGTCGGGATGCTCGGCAGCTGGCGCTCGCCTCACGGGTGTCCCTGGCTGGCCGCAGCCCTGGCGTCCGTCCTTCTGTCTGTCCTCCCTTGCAGCGGCGCGATGCAGCCAGGGAAATTTGGTGCCGCCTCTCTGCAAACTTCTGCCGGCTGTTCTGCCGCGGACGCTACGGTCCCCAGGTCCAGCTCATCTTTTATCCTGGTTCCTCTCTGCCATGTGGCACCCGGCTGTCCAATCTCTGTGGGTTGAGGGTGCTGAAGGAGAGGGGGGGCAGGGAGGGAGGAGAGTGGGGTGCTCCGGGCCAATCCGCAGAGCTCAGTCCTGGAAAGCCACTCCAGCCCCGGAGAGCACCGCGCTACGTTGCACATTGCAGTTGCATCGCTCGCTGCTGCCGGTAGCACCGGGGAGCCGGCAGCATCGCAGCCGTCACGCTGCACCAGCCGTCTGTCCTGCCCTTTTGTCCTCCCTGGAGATTAACGTGTGTTGCTTTGGCGTGGGCTTGCTGGCGGCAGGGGAGCTGGCTGGGGGTCCCCCACCCATTGGGTGGCTCTTGGCCAGTCATGGCAGGAGCTGGCCAGTCACCCGCACCATTTCTTGCATTTAATTGGGGTTGGGGGCTTGTTTGCGCACGGGGTGGCTGCAAACATGCCCATCTCTTCCTGTGAAATATTTGACCTGAGGGATAAAATAAGATCTCCCTGAAACCCACCCGTCATAACGTGCCCATTCAGCTGTCAGCAATTCTGTGATTTTATGAAATATTTAACCTGGGGACGAAAAGAAAAATCTCCCTGAGAAGGATGCATGGTGATCTCCTTGAGCAGTCGTGGGTAGGAAGGCTGGCCGTGACCTGGCTTCAGCAAAAACCATCACCCGGAACGGTGGGTTGGTTTATCGGGCGGAGAGGCGGGATGTGTGTCCGTCCCTGGCACCGCGTGGACGGGCATCACCTCTGGAAGCGGGTTCGCTTGGAGAGGTGTGGGTTGCCCCGTCTGGGTGTGTTTCCTCAGCCAGCACCTTCCCAGTTTCAGGCTAGAGTTGTTTCAGGAGCTGATTTATGCGACGGGCAAACACAAAGGGAACTTGCTCAAGGGATAAAGTAAGTTTTCATCCTAAATTTGTGCGTGTGTGCGTTTTTCTAGCTTTGGACTAGCTTTTTGTAGTTTTAATGCGGTTGGTTTTCTTTCCTTAGCAAAGCACCAGTTTCAGCATTTAGTTCTGGCTGAATTTATTCTGTTGATTTCAAAATTTCACAAGAATTATTCCTGCCTCGCAGTTCCCCAGTTACTGTTTCATGTTAGCCGTGTTAGGAGCTTTCCCTGTCTGATCTGATTATCAAGAGAGCCCAGAGATTGCGTGGGGCTGAGCAGAGTCCTGTCCCCAGCTCAGCCTGCCCTGGGAGAAGGGGAAGGTTGGCTCCCTAACAGGATTGGCAATGGGACTGGTGTCCAAAAAACACTCCCTGCACCGTGGCACCCTGTGGGCTTTTGCACCATCTGGTGATGCAGCTTCATTTGCAAATACGAAGCTCTTTCTAGAAGGACATCGTGTGCCATGAGGAGAGCCCAAAGGCGACGCCGAGGGCTGAGCCACAGGAGTTAGGAGGAGGTGAGGCTGCAGAAGATGTGGTGGCACGGCCATAGGACCTCGGCGGGCCAAAAACCAGGAGAAGGGGTGGATGAGCAGAGGGCGCTGGGTTTAGGCACGTTGGACGAAGCCGCGATGCCGTTCTGGTGCCTGGCGTGGCATCAGCGTCCGAGGAAATGTCGAACCGACAAGGGCGAGGAAGGAGGGTGTTACAGGTATTCGCGCCCCAGTTTTGAAAGCTGTTTAAAACCCAAACCCATTTTTTTTTTAATTAGAAAAGAATTTGATTAGTGCTTCTTTGTGCTTGGATAGACGTAGTGACAGTGGTTGTCAAGAGAGGAGATGAAGGGGGTTTCCCGCGGTTCCTCCCAGCCGGCTCTCAGGAGGCACCGGGAGCCTGTGCCATGCCCTTGCCTCTTGTTTTCCCAGCTTTTCACTCCAAAGGGCCTCAAAACATGGATCTGTTCAGCCTCACAACACCCGGCGTCTCTCTTACATGTGCAGAAACGGTGCTGGAGGTGAGGGAGGAACCGGGGCAGGAGGGAACGGGGACCCCTGGCTCCAGATGCCCCATCCTGGCTCTAAACCATCCCCACCATCCCCAGCACCCTGCAGGGAAGGAGCCGCGAGCTGATGGACACACTGGAAAGTGCTGAGCGACAACGCCAGTCGCGGAGGATTTCCCAAATTGCAGCCAGGAAGGTGACCCGGGTGCCATGGGAGCCACCGCCGGGTCACCCCGTGGGTGCTGTCTGCGGTTTGAGGCTGTTCTGCAAAGAGTAGATGTGTCCCGTGTGGTCTGGCCGGGGCGAAGCCCCAGCCCCAGCTGCCTTAGGCAAAGAAACGTGTCATGGACGAGAAGCTGCCCTGCCTGGGCGCTGCCGTCTGCACATCCCCAGCGATTTTTCACATCAGTTGTCTCCCCTTCATTTTCACATCTGTGCTGCTATGGTTACCGAGAGCCTGAAAGGTTTTAAATCTCCCTCAGAGCAATGGAGGATTTCAGGGGTAATCTTGTTAAGAGATGAGCAATGAATATTTCCAAAGGCCTTTTGCATGAATATCTCATTTCATATTAGCTTATGTCCATTGACAGCAGGGAAAGCCAAGCGTGGGGGGACTGTCTGCAAGGAAGGGAAGAAACCAGAGAAGGATGAACGCGGAGACTTGTTTTCCAGACACGCTGCAGCCTTTTGTGCCCAGAATGATGGGTTTAAATACCCTGGTTTTCAAGGAGGGCTTGGCCAGCCAGCTTGGGTCAGGTAGTATGAAAAAAAATAAAAAGTAAAGCCTGTGTTGGCCCCAGGGAAAGACTCGTGAGACCTTTATGGGCACATGGAGATGGGGACAGTCATGGATGGGGACACAGAAAAGCCCTTCATCCCGCGCGCCGTGCGTTGGACCGTGGGGACCCGCTGAGCTGGTGAGCGGAGCCCAGCTGGCTCTTGGCTTCAAGCGGGGCTGCAGGAGCCTCCAGGATCCGTCGTCCCCTGTGGGGTTTAGCAATTCAGGCGGAGCGTCAGATCCTGCACCGAGGGCACGCGCTGCACCTGTGGGGACTGGAGCGTGGCGGGGGCAAAGCCTCTGCCAGCGCTGAGCCGCAGCCTGTGCCCGCGGGAGAGGGGACCGTGACGCCCCGAGGAGGGAGGGATAGAGGGAGGGATGGAGGGGGGGAGGCAGCGACCTGCCTGCAAGGGAGCAGGGAGGGAGACGAGGCCTGAGCTGCTGGCAGGGAGGAGTGCGGGCAGCCGGAGGAAGGACAAAGGGACGACAGCGGTGATGGGCAGGAGCTGGGATGGGGCACAAACGAGCTGGGGATGGGTTTGGGGCAGGTGGAGCCCCACACCCGGCGTTCACAGGCAGGTCTGGAGCAAGGGGCACTTGGAGATGTGCGGCGAGAGGGTTCTTGGTCATCTTGGTCACAGTGTAGGAGGGACATTGAGGGGCTGGACTGTGCGCAGAGAAGGGCACAGGAGCTGGTGAGGCGTCTGGAAAACAAGTCTTATGAGGAGCAGCTGAGGGAATTGGGATTATTTAGCCTGGAGGAGAGAAGGTTGAAGGGAGACCTTATTGCCCTCTACAGCTACCTGAAAGGAGGTTGCAGTGAGGTGGGCACTGGTCTCTTCTCTCAAGTAACCAGTGACAGGACAAGAGGAAATGGGTTCAAGTTGTGCCAGGGGAGGTTGAGGCTGGACATTAGGAAAAAATTTTTCACTGAAAGAGTTCTCAAACATTGGCACAGGCTGCCCAGGGAGGGGGTTGAGTCGCCACCCCTGGATGTGTTTAAATGTCGTGTAAATGAGGTGCTTGGAGACATGGTTTAGTGGCAGCCCTGGTAGAGGAGGGTTAATGGTTGGACTAGATGATCTTAAAGGTCTTTTCCAACCTAAAGGATTCTATGATTCTATGATCCTTACCCTAAAGCCAACCCTCCTCAGGGCCAAAAGCTTCAGAGCAGTGGGGTACCCCAGGGGACACGAGGGGTGGTCCCCAAGGTCCCAGGTGATGCCAGGGCTCAGGCAGAGCAGTGAGCTGAGCTTGAAACACCAGCTGAAGCTGGGCAGCCTTCAGTGGTCAGGAGAGGGCAGTTTGGTGCAGAACGCTGAAAAATGGTGCGTGGTCTGCTGCTTCCCACCATCTGCTGGTGGAGCAGAGCCGGGGATCAGCAGCAGATGCAGGGACCAGGGAGGAGGGAGCTCCTGGGAAAGGCAACAGTAGTACGGGAGAAACTCTGGGCTCTGAACAAGTAACACGCTGCCCTCCCGCTGCTGCTCCCAGCCCGGGGTCTGGGACACTGGTGCCTCTTCTGTCCCTGCCCCAGCCCATGCGCAGGAGGGACAGAGCTCCTCTGCTGGGGGCTGCGAGCTGAGCTCTCCCCAGCGAAGGTCCTCACCTTCTGCCAAGTTTCGCAGCATCTTTTACAAACGTTCGTTTTTATTTCACTAGCAAGCCTTATGTTTGGTACCTAAAAGTAACTGTAGGAGGGGTAACCCCAAAGGGCACGCGAACCTTTCCCACGGGCCGAGTGCTCCGGGCACGGCTCTGCTGCGGCGCTGGGACATGCTCCAGTAAGACAATTTACAAACTTGGAACAGCTCGTGCTGCGCGTGGATGTGTTTTTGGGGGAGCTAGTGCCACAGCGCTCAGCTGGGGTGGTCCAGAGGGGACGGTGAACACCGAGCAAGCTGAGGTTCTCCAGCACCGCGCTGGAGCAGCCGGTGCCGGGCATCCGCGGTGAGCAGATGAGCACGGTGCGGTCACGCAGCAGGTGGAATGCTTTCCTAGCTGATGGGAGCAGCGTGCCTTGCCCATTGCTTGCAGGCAGTGGAGCATGGTTATAAATGGGGTGGCAAATAGTTTGTGGCACCGTCTGGGCCAGCTTCTGGAAGCTGATGGAGCTGATACATTGCTGACTCCTGCCATGGTGTTCCCAGCGCCCCGTAACAGGACACAGAGGCAGCGAAGACGGCCCGTGCCGGCAGGATGCTTCCACCCCGTGCCGCCTGCTTGTGCCTCTGCCTGCTGTTTCTGCCCATGGTTAAATTCATGGTGTACGTGAGAGCAGCTGCGTTTCCAGCAGGGCTTGCTGGTGTTCCGGCTGAGGAGGTGAGAAGGAAGCGGTCAGTAATGAGAAACCCCAGTGAGACCGTCTCCACTGAGCGGCGTGTCCCCAGCTGCTGCCCATCACCACAGGCAATGGCCTGGGGACAGCCTGGCAGGGTGAAGCATCACTTCTCCCACCCGGAATGAGCCCTGGATGGGAAACTAGACAAAAATGGGAGAGGGGAGGAGAGGGCTGGCAGCGAGCTGCCTGTCTGCCCCCTGTATCGGCAAGGCAGGCCCTCACCCCGGCGTGGGGACACCCAGCTGCGCAGGAGAGGGTTAAACCTGCCTTTCCTGGAGATTAAATCCAAATGGCATTTGATTTAGCGACAGGTGAGAGGAGAAATCTGAACTGCTATCGCTTCCGCCCTCACTTTAAAGGAGAGCCGCAGCCCTCCCTGATGCATAGATGGATCAGCCATACGTGGTGCTCCGTGCTCTGTCTGGAACAGCGTGTCGCCGGACGGATCCTGTTCCCAGCACCGGCGGGGCCGCCACAGGGTACGTGCCACACCGAGCCAGGAAAGCCTGTGGCTCAGCTCTGGTTTGGGGGGCACATGGGGGTGACCAGCCCCAGAGAGGCTCAGACCCTGGCTCCTGCCCCGCTGCCTCCCCCGCAGCTTGTGACCCACAGTGCCAGACAGGGTTAATGGCTTAAAGGCCATAATTGCAAGGTGACACGAGGCAAAATTTGGTTGCAAGGGCTGAGGTTTGCCCAAAGCAGGGCTGGATTGCGGGTCCTCCGGTGCCGGCAGAGGAGGGATGGGCAGAGATCGCTGCTGGCATCACCGACTGCTTCGGAGGGCATCCTCGCAGCATGCCCTGCCCGAGGGGATGGCACCTTCCAGCCACACAGCCGGCCTGATGGAAGCGGATGTCACACAGCCAGGGTGCTCAGCCTGGTGTCATGGCCGCGGCAGCCGGTCTCGGGCACGGGGGCAAAGGGAAGGTGACCCTGGCACCGGCGCTTCCCAGCTCCCGATGACCGATCTCTTCCAAGCCGAAGAGGTCATCTCGGGTTTGAAAACCCACCGCGACCCAAGCCAAGCCCCGTTGGCTGCCGCAGCCCCCCTGAGGGGGCCAAGGGACCTGTGTCGGCGCGGCGGGGGGGCGGGCAGGGAGCCCACGAACAGCCTGTACTAGACAACCCCGGTAATAAAATCTAGTCTCCCTGTAAATAAATGCCTTGTTGAGGACTAAAGGGATTTAGCGCAGCTGTTCTCCAGCTTGGAGGAGCTTCTATAACAGCTCTTATCTTGCCTTGGCCGGGATTATTAGCTGGAGCGAAAAGCTCGCCTCTCTTAGGGCCACCGACACGGCTTTTCCTCAGGTGACATGAGGTGACACGCTCTGCGGCAACGCTCTCGGGTCATGGGGAGATGCAATGTGTGATGCCGGGGTCTCAGATGTGTGTCTCTGCAGCTCCGAGGTGCCGTGTGGGAGCAGGGCTCCAGCCTGGCCCCTTTCCCGGCAGGCTGCAGCGTTCCCGGTGGTCCCAGTGCCTGGCTCTGCCCAGCTTTGCCCACTGCGGTGGGATCGAGGAGGGAAGCCCAGATGCTGTGCCCATCCCTTCATTCACCCTTGGGCACTGGGGTGAAAATAAACCAGTCTGGGCAGCGGTGGGAGGCTCTCGCTGCGTGGCTGGTGCTGCCATCGGCGTGAAAGCCCCAGCTCGACAGTGATCCTGCTCTCCTGGGCTCAGGGTGCAGGTGGGGAAGGGCAGGGAGAGGGCCCAGGAGAAGACAGGGGGGATGAGGATGCTGAAGGACCAGTGGGGCTGAACGTGAAAGAGGGATGAAAAGAAACGGTACAAAGTGTAAAGGTGTTCACCAGGGCAGGACTCACAGGGGCACACCCATCAGTGCATCTCTGGATGACTGATACGTGTCCTAGCATGCACCGGTAAGGTATTTCCAGGAGAAAAATGGCAGAATTAGGTAAGAACACCCCTGAAGTAGAGTGTAGGGTCCTGACATCATCCAAGAAAAGTGAATATGAAGTGAAGAGAGGAGCTACTCTGAAGCTCAGAGAAAGCCTAGCACTTCTGATGGATGACTTTGGGGAGCCGGGAGTGGATATATGGCTTCTTGTGGCAGCATCCGAAGGGAGATGGGATCTTCAGCGGATGACAGCATTAGCACAAGGTGGGTGCAGCAGGGTCTGACGCTGGCGGGAGATGCCCGAGACCCCACACTCGGGAGATGGGAGCACAGAGAGGGGTTTCACGGGCACCCTCCAGCTTGCCACGGAGCCGGACCAAACCCCCTGCCTTGTCTTCACCCACCTGCAGCTCCTGCAGCTCGGACTGGGGCCACGGCCCCCCTCTCCCAGGCTGCCACCGCGGCTGCTGCTGCATCCAGCACCGCGTCTCGCCTGGGATCCCAAGCAGCTGGGCTGCCGCTCCTGTCCCCGAGCGGTGTTTGCAGCGGTGCCGCCCCTGACCCGTGTCTTAATGCGAGCAGCGCTGCGCGTCGTGCCCCGCTGCAAAGGCAGGCAGACGTGACGCTCTCGCCCTGAAAACCAACCGCTTCTTTTTTTTCTTTTTTTTCCTTTTTTCCCCCAGAGTGCATGAAAATGTCACGTTGTAAACATCCCCCAGTGATGCCGCCCGCCTGCGGGAGCCTGCCTGTCACTGCCTATGAAGGCTGGTTCCCCGCTGACTACGCGGCCTTGACTCCTTGGGCTTTCATGCCACAGTTCTCTACTCTTTCCCCACTGACCCTTTGTCCTTAAATAACAAAATAAACCTTTGCATCACAGGGCAAAAGTGACCTCACTGTTGTCCCAGATCCAAGCTGATTCTCGCCGTAGCCATGTTTATGGTCAAACTGCTCCTTCCTTTGCAGGGCGTGAGCAAAGGACGGATCTATCAGAAAGCAAGGTCGACAAATAAATGAGGTTTTCATTCATTTTACAATGGAGCTTGATGTTCCCTCTGAATGTGCCAGGTCCCAGAGCCTGGGCTGCACCGTCCCCTGCGCCGGTGTCCTGCGAGCTGGGGGACCGGTGAGCTGGGGTGGCAGCTCCTTGGCTGTTGAGTCTCAGCATTTGGTCCCACAAAACGTCTCCTCCTGCCCCTTTTGGGCGTGTGGGACAAAACCTCAGAAACCTCCGCTTGCTTCCCACCCCATTCCCGCTCCCTGGCTGCCCTCTCTCCGAAGCCGGAGTCACCGTAAGAGCTCCTGACAGGGCTGCTTGAGCAGCTGCTGTCTCTGCTCTGCAGACTGTGCCGGGGGCTCCAGCATGACCACAGCCTGTCAGGACATTTCATTTTTAAAACATATTTTCTGTCGGTGAGTATCAGCCGCAGCCATCCCCGTTCAGCCCCGGGGGCACCGTCCCACTGAGCTCTTGCGTGCCGGGCTCGATGCGGCTCTCCCAACGCCTGGCACCCACCCAACCCCTGAGCTCTCTTGGTTTTCCCAAGTTTCTCTTGTTTTGAAGGAAGCAAACTGGTGTCAGTGAGCCGTGAAATGGCACCTTCCCCTCCCTGCCTGCCATGGGAGATGTCTGCCGTGGTGGGACTCTGCCCTGCCCCAGGGGATGAGTCTTGCCCCGTCTCTGGTTTGCAGAACGCTCTGGCCACCTGTAAACTGGCTGCAAACAAGAAAAGGCCCCTCTCATGGTGGTTAATGGGATGGCAGAGACGTTGAGGACTGTCCCCAGCAGGACGGAGATCGCCAGCTAAGCCAGGAGGAGCAATGCTCTGGGGACTTAGGAGACAAGGAACCCAAAAGCACGTTTGCAAGAGGGCAGTGGAGGGCATGGGACGTTGCATGAGCTGACCTGGGGTTCTGGTGGGGAAAAGAGGGGCTGGGGGCTCCCCCTTCCCTGCAGAGCTGGAGGGCACAGCTGCGAGCTGTGGTGTCTCCTGGCATCAGAGCTGCTCCCTAGTGCCTGAGCAGAGCCTTGTGGCTCTTCGGTGGCTTCGAAGATGGGGAACGACATGCACTTCACTTCCATCAGCCTCCTCCAGCATCGGTGGGAAGCAGAGAGGAGCTGGCAGTGGTAAGATACCCTGTGCCGCTGCTTTATGCTCAAAATCAGGTCTCGTTTTTATCAAGGCCAGTGTAACTCCAGTGGCACTGGGAGGGGAGGAGATGCTGATATAACACCAGGATTACAAGACCTCTTTACATCTCCCCGACAGGGCCACGCTCGCCCCGTGGGTCAGGCAGGGGCAAGCAACCGACTGCAGCTTTATTTTCCTTGTGCACTGACCCATGTGCGTGCTCATGTGTTTCTCTCCTCTCCCTTCCAATAACGTTTAAAAACAATTGCCCGTATTTAACCAGAGCTGATGGATGTGGCTTGTTGTGCTGAGGCTAGCCAAGTTCCTTCTCATTTCACAGCAGGGACGTGGGAAGGAAAAAAAAAGTCCCAGCCTTCCATCCACGGCTCCAGTTCCTCAGCTCCGTCCCTCTGGCTGAGTGGTTGGTGTTGCCAAAAACCCCTGCAGGAACAGCCGCAAGCGGAAGAGAAGTGAGGGGTTTTTTTGCTTTTTTTACAAGGTAAACTGAGTCAAGGAAGGCAAAGCACCCCTTTCCCAGAGCATCTTCTTTAAAGGTGAAAATAAAAGTGCAAAGCTGGAAATTGCCAACTGTCCACTTCCGACACGTCCACAGGGGCCACCAGCCAGGGCAGGGCTGCAGCCAGCTCCTTTGTACGGTGCTGCTCGCCCCACACGGGGTCTTCTCCAGCCCCACAATCAAGCAGGTCTGTGGACACCAAGAGGGAAGCACCCAAACGCCTCCGAGGTGCTCCCAAACGCCATGGGCGAGTGTGCAGAGGTGTCCTGCAGGTCCACGTTTTCCTCCCAGGGAGCATCTTGGCGCTCAGACCCATCTTACTTGCAGCATCCCTCCTTCGGTGCTTGACCAAAGCACAAGCCTTTGCCGCTATCAGAGGACTGAATATCTGGAAGGGAGTGACCCCTCTTGACCTACACTCTAAAACTTTCTTTAAAATTGGTGAGACTGGACCAACCCGAGCGCAGGGAGAGGGGATTTTGGGCTGCTGCAAGCTCAGGGGTAAGAGACAAGCGACCCAGCCCTTGCTCCACACCCCTCCACAGGGCACGGCAGGAGACAGCACATGCGGCGACACTTCTACCTGTCGGTGGGAAAGGAGGGATGATTTGCTGGTGGCAACTTCCATCCCACTGGAGCAGCACTGTGCTGGTCCCCTCTACCCTGGGCATGATCCGCAGCCAGTGCCAGCGCTGGTGGGGAAACCCATCCCATCTCCGAAAGGGAAACGCTGGGAAAGAGGGGCTGGAGCGAGGGCTGCCAGTCTCTGCCTGCAGGCTCGCAGTAATGAAGCCTCCCCTGGGATGGATGGATGGATGGATGACTGGATGGATGGATGGATGGATGGATGGGGAGAAGGAGCCCCATGAGCACGCTAACCTGTAGCCGCCACAGCAGGAACACCCTGCAATTTAATTTCTGAAAGCGCTGTGGCTCTGCCATTCCTGCCTGCCCCTGGCAAGGAGAGCAGCAACCCAGTTAACTCCGTAACCTCCGATTTCCCAGGGCGATGTGCCACGACTCCCTAGAACCCAGGAGGTGGGCAGGCAGCGTCCCACCAGACTCGCCGGGTCTGAGCAGAGCTGTAACAGCCCGTGTCTCGCCTTTGGATCCAGGAATACCTCCCAGCAACTGAGGCTGTTTCGGGACAGCTTATGGCATGTCCCCACCACCATGGTCACCTCCATGGATGTCCCTGGCCCCTTTAGTGACCAGTGGCCCCGAGTGACCAGCTGAGCCCAGCTTGTGCTTGTTTGTTAGAGAACCATCTGAATCAAGCCCTTCCTTCAAAGATGCTGTTTCTTGTCACTCTGTCATGTCCACGAAATGCTAAGGCAGCGCCGTGAAGCATAAATGACATGTTCTGGCAGCTGACATCTCCAGGAAGAGTTTAGCATGAAGACAAAATAACCCTACGGTGAGTTAATGTTCCCGAGCTGCCATCCTACAAAGCCCAGGATGCTTGTGATGCCCAAACAGGAGAAAACAAAGGCGAGGGTTTGTCCTAGATCCGTATGACAAGCGCCAGCAGTGCGGGGCGACCTGGCACAGCCAGATGTGTTTGGTATTTCTCTGGCCCTGCCACCTCAAAAGTTGGATTTGCTGCTGCCTTGTCACGCTCCGGATGGCACCGTACCTGTGTCCCGCTGTCGGAAAGGGGGGCACGGTTGCATGGTGAGCCTCAGACAAGTGCTGGCATCTGCTCCTACCCTCAGGTGGACTCAGATCAAAGGGTCTTTCAGGGCTGTGTTCACCTGTGAACGAGGGGAATGGTGTTTGCACACACAGGGCTGTGTTTGCGCATAGTGTTTCCCAAAAAAAAAAAAAAAAATCGTATTTACAAAGCCACGGTGCCAGCAGCGAGCAAAGGCAGGGCACAGCAGCTGCAGGGATGTCCTCCCGCAAGCTTCTGGCCACTTCTAGCTGCTGCCTGCTCCATCCTGGCTTGTTCAAAGCCCACTGTCTCTTCTCCCTCCCCGCTTCTCCCCCGCCATATATGTATTTTTATATATAAGGCACAACACAGGCACTTTGTAAACCTCATGTTTGAAGACGTGGCTTCTGTCCTCTCCCAGCCAGCCCAGTTCAGGTGGCTGAGATGCAGGACTGGGGAGGACTTTTCTGCCCAGGGAGGGATCTGCTCCTGGGCCGATAGCACTTTGCTGCCTGATCCCCGGGAGCCTGCAGATTAGGAGGCATGAAGAAACCTCCTTGTGAAACTCCTGGCAAAAAGGGTCTGCAGAAGGTTGAGAAAAGCACTCACATTGTCAGGGGGCTTGAACGCACCACTGGTCACCCCTGCTGCACCCTAGCACTTGTTCAGCGTCGGTGTCCCTCTGCCCTCAGCCAGGCACTTCTTCCAGGGCTGAAAACACCTTTTTTTTTTTCCTTTCTTTTTTTTTTTTTGGCAGCACTTCCCATGGAGCTGCAAACCACAGTCAGACAAAATTGATGACTTTGCCCTCCGTGAAGCAGGAGACCAAAAGTCGTGGGATGAAGGCAGCAGCTCTGCTCCTGGCTCCACCTTCACCTGCCAGCTTTGAGCTCCCCAGATCCCTGCTTGGAAGCGACTCCCCCCCAACCTCTTCCAGTGAGCTCTGACCCCAGCAGCATCTCCCGGCTGCCGCAGGGGCTCTCGGGGGCCACCAGCAGCTTGTGACATCGGTGGCTGAGTCAGAGACCCGAGGCTCTGCAACCTCCTTTCCCATCCATCCCTGCCTGCCCCAGGATCCTCATGCTCTCCTGGCTCTCCTGGGGGAGGTTGGTGTGTGTGTGTGTGCCAGATGTCCCCACGGCCTTTCTCTTCCTCCCCAGTAGGTTCCTTGAACTGGTTTCTTAACCTGGCGGTCCCTCCCCGGGGGTGGGTGAGGGCTGCTGCTTGAGCTGGGCTGGAGGAGAGGATATGACTACATCTCCCAGCCCATCTCCACGGAGAGCCCTGGAGTGGCTGCAGGCACTGCCAGGTCCCCGAAATGCCACGAAGCCGCAGCAGCTTTCCAAGAACCCAGTGCTGCATGTTATCCACCGACCTACTTCTCACCCACTCTCCCAGCCCCTGGCTAACTAACCCATCTCTTCCTCCTCCTCCTCCTCCTCCTGCTGCAGCTCCTCATCGGGTTCTGTGCCAGGCTCCTTGAAAGTCACAGCAGCCGGTCCCCATCCCACCTCAGCCACTGGCACAGCCCGGCTCCTCCACAGCTCCGGGAGGGGTCTGGCTCCCTCCCCAAAGATGCCATTTGGGATCCACACACCGGCGGTGCCCCACAGGTCTAACTCACACCCACAAGCACTTCTCTGCCCCCCAGCTCCCCGCGAGGGCGATCTCTGAGGGCGAAGCACTGCAAACATGGAACAGCACTGCAGCCTTTGAGCCTGGGCACGTTTGTTCTTCCAATTTAGGAGGCAAAGACCCTGCACAGCCGGTGGCACGCTCTCCGGGTTCCCTCCCCACGGCTCCCCCCACAGCAGCGTGTCCCATGGCAGTTGGCCCACGCTTCCATGGAGTTTTGGCTATCTGCTTGCACAGGTTGCTGTCACTTCTCCAGGTGTCCCAGGGCCTGGAGACATGGCTGCGGAGTATCCTGCAGTGGGAGGTCCTGCAGGACGACCGCCACGGTACCAGGAGGGATGACCGTGCCAGCCTGGTGCATCTGCCATCACACCAGTGTTCCCCGTAGCCACACTGGTGCCACTACAGGATGGGTCTGCATGGTGCCTGCCGCTCTCACTGGGTGCCAGCCATGGGACCACCACTTCGGCTGTGCCTGGGGATTGGGATGCTCCAGCTCCAACACCCCTCTGCCCTGCATGAATCCTGGGCAGCAGCACCAGCCCCGGCTTGGCCAGATCCTGCCTTGTCCCAGGTGGGGAAGAAAGCTGCCGCTTAGCTCTGGGGACGGGATTTGCCATTCCTCCCTCTTCTCAGTTCTTCGCAGTTCCTCTCGGCAACATCCAGGGCTCAGGAGAGAGCCAGAGGAGCGGGCAGAGAACAGGCTTATTCCTCTCTCCTCTCAGCAGAGCATTAAATATCTTCAAAGAGGACGGCTCATTGCAGCTGTGGCAGGCAGGGAGCTCCACACCACCCGGACCCTTCACTCTGTGGAGGAGGAGGATGGTGGAGCAGCGCCTGGCTCCTGCACCCCTCGGGTGCTGGGGATCCCCCGGTGGCTGCAGCGGGGCGGTGGGACGGGGCTGGCAGCCGCGGGATTGTCAGGGGAGCGTTGCTGTCTGGGCTGGAGGTGACCCTGCCCGTGGATGCTGGCAGTGGGATGACATCTCCCTGCCGGAGCCAGGCAGCCATCCCCGCTCCAGCCCTCCCCGGGCAGAACTCGCACGAGCCGTTCCAGCTTCTTTTCTTGTTAAATTCTTGTGAAGGATGAATAAACAGCTGCCTCCGTGGCTGCCCGGAGCTGGCTCGGGGCATCAGTGTTACCATGCAAGTGTGTCCTATTTCATCTTCAGAGACAAAGGCAGAGGCGCACAGCGAGCTCCTCGGGGATGCTGCTGCCCAGGGGCTGGTGGAGAGACCGGCCCTTCCTTTGCTCAGGAAAACAGGGTTTTGTTAGGAAAAAACCCATGCAGAGGAGGCTGTGCTGCAGAGACCCCACCTGCAGCTCCCCCTCACTAGGGCTGGAGCTGCCCTTTTCACCCCGAAGGGTCCCATGTCCAGCAAGAAAAATATCTCCTGGCTGCTTTGCCAGGGATGTGTGCACAGTTATTTATTTTAATGCTTAAAAATGTGTCCTGGGACCTGGTTTTCCCCTGCCTGGGTCTGTTCCGGGGCGGTGCTGGGTGCTGCGGTCCTGCAGGGCCACCCACCCCCAGCCGTGTTGGCTCCGTGTAGGGTGTTGAGCCCAGGATGGGCAGCATGGGGTCGGGCTGGCGCCGGTGGCTGGTCTAGAAGGCTTGTCCTCAGAGGTCCCTGCCCCCTAGCAGCCCTCATCCCCCCGCGCCAGCGAGATGCTGGCTTTAGCTATGCCACTGGCACGGGAGTGAGCCCAGCGGCGCTCTGTGGACGCAAGCTGTGACAGGAGGAGGTTTCTGGGAGCTGTTATGAAACAGATCCATCACCGACCGATGAGGGATTTCAGGGAAATCCACTGGAGCAAGAGCAATCAATTAACCGGCTGTATTTACAGCAGCACGTGGCCTCCACCGCTGCGGCAGATGGGCTCTGCAGTTCGAGCGGGGACCTGGTCGGAGAAGCCGGTGCTGTTTGGACTCTCTGGCCGCCTGGAGGGAACAGCAGAAGCTCCGAGGGGGGACGCGCTGACCTGCCCATGGCTCCCCAGCGCTGGTGAAGCCCCCGGCCAGGACCTGGCAGCGCTCGGACCAGCCATGGGGAGGGGAGTGAGTCCTGCCCTCCCTGCTCTGGCAAATCCCTTTTGGACCTGAGAGTCCTCCAGCCCCTTTGCTGCTATTTTGACACCTCCAGGAAGAGGCAGTATATGATAATAATACAAATAATTCTGCAAAGGCAAAAACACTTGAGAAAAATTGTGTTTTGCTGTCCCTTCGAGGCTCTTTTTGGGAAGAACTTGCACGCACAAGCTAATGGAGTGTGGCACGGCTGCAGCGGTGCGGCTGCGCGGGTCAGTCGCATCCTCCCCTTGCAACGGGCAGGATTAAACCAAGACTGAAGCCAGTGGGGCACCCTACTGTGGGGGCACGTCCCCACATCCCCCCCTGGGGTGTGGGTGGGGAGCCAGAGGAGCCCGAAAGGGAGAGAGGCCGGTGCCTGCTCCTGCCCACAGGCACATCTGCCCACAGCTGCAGCCGGGCACGCTGGCGTGGGAGCCCTCAGTCCTGCCAGTGTGAGGGGGTGGTTCCAGCCCTAAAGTACCTGGTGCATTTTGGAGTGGTGAGTCGGTGCCTTCCCACCCACCCAGATGGGTTGCAAAGAGTGCAGCCCTTTCCCACAGGGTCGCTCCAGGCTGGACTCCCCCCCTGCCAGATGCAGAAGTGCTGGGAAGGGGCTGTGGTCCCAGGAGGTCAATGCTATGGGCTGGCGGTGATGCTGAGATGAAGTTGCACCCCTCAGGCAGCACCCAGCAGGCAGCTTGTCCCATGCGACAGGGTGGTCAGGGCTCTTTTTGGCCAAGCCTGGGCTGAATCCGTCCGTTTCAAACCAGGACACCCTTTGCTGCCTGCCCTGGTCTTGCACGGGCACAGACACGAACACATCCAAACTGCTGGCCCTTGTCTGCTCCTGCCACGGGGCTGGCAAGAGCCAGAGGCCCGATCCCCACCGGGGGCTGCTTTATTGCTGATTTTATTTTGTGTCACCACGCAGGAACTGCAGCACCAGCCAAGGGCCACATGGTTTGGCAGGCACACACAGCCGGCACTAACAGGCACGGGCTGCTCGGCCTCTGCTAAACAGCTTTACTTGCTATAAAGCACAGAAATTCACCTACTGGAAAGAAAAAAAAAGAAAAAGCCTCTTCAGGGCTGACCCTGGTGAGCCCTGTGACAGGGACTTGTGCGCAGTTATTTATTTTAATGCTTAAAAAAGCATTAAAGTCCTGGGCTCTGGCTTTCCTCTGCTGACCCTTCTCTTTCTTCCCTCCTGCCAGCTGTCCCTGCCGGCAGCCCAAGAGGACACGGGGAGGGGGACAAGGACCACACAGTTGTGTTATTATAGGGACTATCAAAATGCACGTGCCCAAGAGAGCCCTGCCACCGGCATCGCCTGCTCCTTGGCTGCCTTAGCCAAAGGCAGCTGTACCCTCCCCTGCCCGGTGTTTGTTCATCCACCTCTTCGTGCGTTTATCTCTCTCTGTGCTCACTGTGCCACAGGAATGGGCAAAAGCCTGGATTTCCCTATTTATGCCAAATTCTGATTTCCAGAACCCAGCCCGTTGGCGGTGCCGGCTCCCGCGGAGGACGGCGGGGGGATAAGGGAGCAAGGGAGGGTTTGTGGGGTGCCCGGGGAGGCAGGGCAGGGGTGCGGAGCCTTGGAGGGGGACACACACATTGCAAGTGTGAGTACACACAAGCACAGACAAGCTGAGAGGAGGAATTTTATGCATTTACCTTGTTCTTGCCCTTTTCAGCTTGTGAGCACTGCCAGAGCCAGAGCGGGTGGCCCTGCGGAGCTGCGGAGGGTCTACAATGGCTCCGCTCCGGCCGGGGACCCTGTTCCCTGCCTGGCTCCTACCTGCGTCCCCAAAGCCCCAGGGTGGGACGTGAAGAGATGCAATTCCATGGGGCAAGAGGGACACCAAATTTTACGACAAATGGAGTGTGGTGGCCCTGGCCGATACCCACCCGGGGTGAGTTTATCATACCCTTGTGAGGAACAACATGGTATTTTCTGTGCCCACCTCCTTCACAGGGCTGTTCCTCCTCTTTCCACCTCCCTTTCCCTGGTGGAGTCCTGCCCATAATTAAACTTAAATGTTTGGTCACAGCCGTTGCAGCCCGTGGGCTGATTCTTCCTGCGGCCCCAGCAAAAAGCAGAATATTTTTTCACGCCTACGGGGTTTCTCCCTCCCACTCCCTGAGGGTTCTCTCTGACGTTGATGGACTTTCACGGTTCTCTTCTGCAGCGATGGCTGGTTTGGAAGATCCCTAAGGAGCAGGAGAGCAGAACAGGAGCCAGGAGGATGCTGAGGGACAGCCGAGCATCCTCCTCGCGGGCACAGGGTGGGTGACAGTCCGGGGACCCCAGTGGCGGCTGCACCCCGCAAAACGCTTTCCCTGTGCTGGAGGGGGGCTACGCGGGGTGGGGAGCCTGCCCTGTTTCCAGCCCTCCCAGTATGGCCCAGTGCCGTGGGATGCTGGTGGGGCAGCGGAGCCCGGAGCAGACGCAGCCCCACGGGGGACACCAGCGCCCCCGGTGCCCGCGGGCCGTTGCGTGGGCGGCTGCCACCACCTAGTGGCGTCTGTGACAGCGGCCGCGGCCACCACGGTGCCTGCGCCTGGCGCCGGGGCCAGCAGCGCAGCCACGGGGTGTCCCCCCATGGCCACCACGGTCCCTGTGCCCATGGGCCAGCAGCGCAGCCCCGGCGTGTCTCCCCAGCCCGGGGTGTCCCCCCCAGCCCTTTGCCCCCCCATCCTGGTTCGAGCCACACAGCGTTCATTATTAATTTCTCTTTGGGTAATTTTACTTTTTGGTAAGGGCTGCTCTAACGCGGGGGGAATCGGCACTTCTAGGAGCCTCTGGCGTCTGAATTTGTGAAAATATTGACTTTGCAGCCGGCCGAGGCGCGCGGGTCTCAAGGTCTCGGTGTTTTCCAGCTCTCCAGGTGCCGGGATGAGGGGGAGCCAGATCCAGGCACTTGCCCCCAGCTGCCAACGGGGTCATTTCACACTATGAAATAGAAATGAGAAAGTTTGCTGAGGAGTTCGCTCTCTCTCTCCTTTAATAGGAGAACCTGGGAACTTCTTGCTCCCGTGTCGGCGCCCTGAGCCCGTCCCTTCCCCCCGAAGCCGCATCGCTCCCAGTGTCCCACATTTACTGCCACTGCTGGTAGCGCACGGCTTCCTACGGATGTAGTTGGCTGAGTATAATCCTTGTGTGTTCTATATTGGTATCGGGATCGATGTTGGTTCTTTAGTGTTATTAATGTTAATTATCTCCTCTTATTCTACTAAATCTGCTTATATTTCAGCCCTTGGGTTTCCTTGTTTTTCCCCGGTTCCCCTTCCTGGGTGGGGAGGGGTCACGGGGTGAGAGAATAATTGTGTAACCGGCGATAAATTGTTGTGGGTTCCTCAAACCGTGACACCCCGGCAGGGGGGGTCTTCCCCGGGCTTGGGCTGGTTGGGTTTGTGCCTTAACCCCCCCCGGGGTGTCCCCAGGCAGTGCCAGGCCGGGTATTTGGGGGCACGGAGGCTGCTGCAAAGCTGGGCTCCCCCGGGCACTGGCTCAGGTCCCGGGTAGAGCGGAGCCCGGCTCATCCCAGGGCTGGCAGCCGGTAGGAATTAGGAAAAGCTGGTGGGCGTAAAACCAAGCAGGTGGGGGAAATAGCTGGTGGCGGAAATAGAGAGAGAGAGAGAGAGCCCTCTTGGTGCTGGGAAGTGGCAGGATGAAGTGGATTTAACACATTAACTCCTTTTTTCTTTTGCCCTCTTCCTTCTTCTCCCTTCCCCCCTTTTCCTTTTGCTTTCCCGTTCCCTTTCCCCTTTTCCCTTTTTTTAAAATCCAGCCCTCGGGTGTGGGGCAGCGCTGGCTCACAGCAGCATCCCAAGCCCACCCTGCCAGGGGGAATTTGGGAGCCAGGACGCCCCTTGGGTTGCCCATCCCCAGGGAGAGCTGCCCCAGTCAGGTCCCCCCACAGGAGGGCTCTGCCAGCACCTGGAAAAACCTGGATTTATTTCTCTGTGTGCATTTATTAGGGCAGGAGGAGGGCTGGGGGGAGGCTCAGCTCTGCCTCTCCCCGCTGCCCTCGGGGACCTTCCCGGCCGGTGAAGCGGGCCAGCGTTTAGCCCCCATTTCCGCAGCCCCCACACGCACATGGGAAAGGGCTGGATGAGACCCGGCACTAGCCACAAACCTGGGGCCCCTTCCCGGCTCCCCCCGGGCCTGCGGCTGCCGAGTGTCACCCGGGGGCCCACGGCTTGCAGCGAGGCAGGACGAATGCAGCAGTGCCCACAGGGGAGGGGATGAGGGAAGAACAAGCCAGAAGCCCCTGACCTTTTATTTCCCAGCGTCCAAACTCCTTACAACAGCACGAGCTGGCGAAATAAAGTTAAATTCTCTCCTCCCATTCCCTTCCCAAAAAAAGGGAGGTGGCAAATTCTGTTTTTTTTTTTTTTAGAACCGGAATGTTCTCGAAGGCGGGTTTAGAACCTGGCTGTTAATGACTTTTGAAAGACAGCCAAAACTGAATACTTCAGGTTGAGGATTTTTCTCTCCTGGAGGCGTTTAGCATCCCGGGCAGGGAGGGCTGGTGAGGGAGGCAGGTGGGAAAGGGCAGGTGAAGTTTCTTCCAGGAATATTGCTGTCTCAAAAAATCCACAAAAAAAAACAAACAACCACCGAACAAAAAACCAACCCCCAAACCAAAACACAGGGTTCAACCAGTTCCCTGCCTTTCCAAGGGGAGCTGCGTGGTGGAGCAACCCTGCCCGCGCCGTTATCACCTGCTCACCTCAAATAACGAACGTCTCAAAGTGCTCGGTTTTAATTGCCGTTTCAAGAGAAGAGGGTTGTCCAGGAAAGGCAGCTTTCCCACTGCCTCCCTGGGCAGGGCACAGCTGAAAGCCAAAGCCACCTCCTTGCAGGACATCTTTTCAAGGGCTTTTTTATTTAGTAACATCCAGAGCAGCAGTAAGCCGGCCCATTATAATTACGCGCTGGCATAAAACTATTGGCCACATGTTAAAACTTGAAGTAGGTCAGGCAGCCATCTGGTCTTGCTGACAGAACTCCATGACCATAGTTAAAGATTCTCGTTTTAGAAAACTTTACAGCTTGTATAAAATCTGAAAGACCAACCATAAATGGATGTTTCAGCCACCACTCCAACTCCAGGGGTTAGGAAAACCACAGCCTGACATTTATTGGCTCCTGCTTTAAAAATAGCTAAAGCTTTGTCTACTACTAAAAAAAAAAATATATAAAAAAAAGAATTGTAATTCCCCCAAATGTGATTGTGATTCATCCCACCCAAGGAGGTGCCAGCAGGGGGGGCAGCCAAGGAGCCCATCTCCTCCACACCGCATGGTTCCCTCACTCCTGGGGGTGGGCAGTATCAACCCCCGCATGGGCGTGTTTATTTATTTGTGAATGAGAGAAAAATTTTATACCTTTATATTGTAAAATCTCAGTTAAACCCTGCCTCAACCCTCCCAACCATTGCATCCACCAAACTAAAACACACAGCAGCGCAGCTGAACACTCCCCTCTGCAGTCACCTCTCTGCCCGAGCCCAAAGATCAAAAATTGCAAGATCAAAGATCACAAAGACCAGGGTTTAGGGGCAGTTTTACGGCCCAGGGAGCTGCGCCTGCACTCAGACCACTCAGGTTTTCCCAGGACAGTACTTGTCCAGACGAGGGATAAATCAGCCGTTTATTCTGCCAGAAAGCTTACGGCAGGGCCACTGGGCAAAGAGAAATAAGCAGGTGGATAACAGTTATTGCACTTGCAATTTCAGGTGGCCAAGACACATTTCAGCCTCCACAGGGGCCGACGAGAGCCATTTATCCGTACCCTTGCTAAACCTTTTAGATAACCCACAAAGCCCACTCCACACGGGATGCTGCTGCAATCAGCTGTGAAAAAAGGAGTAGAAAGTCATCATATAATCCACAAAAGCAACCATTTTCTTTTCAGGGCTACCTGAAGATTTTTTTTTCAGCACAGCATTTAGCTCCTTTTGTGTATTCAGAGACTAATAAAAAATTGCGTGTATGTGTGTGCAGTGGGGAAACGATTTTGTTACGTGACAAAAGGGAAGTGACCAGCAGGGGCAGTTCTCTTTCTAAACCCACATTCCTCGTACCTGCTTGGGTTTCTGCTCCCCAAGACACGATGCCTCTCACAGTGGCAGAGCTGAAGCGCCTCCTGCATCCCCTGTAACAGCATTGCCCCGCAGCGGCTCTGGCAGACTGGAATTCAGCACATAAAACCACCTGGAAGCTTTGCATCAGTTGAACGAAATAAAGCAGCTGACCCCTATTTCCAAACAGTTCACATTTATTGATAACGATAAAAAAATCTTTTAAAGACTATCTGTATTTCATTACCAAGAATGAGGTATTATGTATACAAAACATTTACAGAATTTGATATGCGGTTCATGAGTACAGACAGGAAAAGTGCAGGAGGACACTGATAACAGGAAAAAAAGCCAACAGAAGAGTCATTGGCTGAGAGAAGGAAGAAGAGCAATAATATTACACAAAGAAAGACCGGGGTATGGGAAATTAATTAGTCAGACTGCAGCGATCAAGTCATATTGCCACAGAACTTTGCTGAGAGGAGGATTAACTATTGTTTTTCTGGAATTTTATATCCCCAGCTGTTTGTGCTGTCATGTGCTTTGAGCTCTAGAAGATGTGTGTTAACCAGCAGGAAAAACCCAAAGTGCCATTTTTGAGCCAGCTCAAGAGAAAAAACAAAATCTTCAGACTTGAAAAGTGACTGCAACTCAAAAAGGTCTACAAAGCCAGACACCTCTGGACAGATGTGGAGTGTTGAATGAAGCAGTTTCTTTACAGTTGTCAGCAAAACCGCCATCTGAGAGAGAGAGAGAGAGAGAGAGAGAGAGAGAGAGAGAGAGAAAAAGAAAGGGGACCTTCAACCCTTATAGCCTGGTAAATGGGAAGAGGCATTTGCAAAGAGCCATGAGTGTCATTAAGTTAAGCTCGCGGTGCCTCCTGCTGCCCTAGCTGCCCTGCGCCTGGGAATACCGGTTCCTGCACGTCAAGAATCAAACCACCTCCTTCAGCAAGCCGGGATCCTCCGAGGCAGACAGCTTGTCGGAGCAGCCAGAGAGGCACAGCGCGTGGCTGGCCGCTGTGCAGACGCTGGGTGGGGAGCTGCTCGACACCAAAGCGGTGGCCTGTCTTGCACAACAGCACGCTCTGGCAGCCTAAGTAACAGTCTAACCTCCATCTTCCATTTCTAAGCGGTCCAAAAAAGACAAAATAGACCCGTTTCGTCCAGTTTAAGGAGACTGGCTTCTCAGCACCTCTAGATCTGTTGCTAAAATACTACTTTGTCAGCTCTGTCTGCCACGTTCCACAGCCAGAAGTGGTCTGCAGGAGAGGTGCTCCTTGCTAGAGGTTAGTAACCTGCCTCGCAGAAGCTTTGCAGTCATAAAAAATATTTATAGCAAGTTGAGAACCAGCTTTCCTCAGGCGGGGCATCCAGTATCTTAAGTGAGTTCTGCTTGGAAAGTGCAAGACCTCCACAAGCGTCTTTACCACTTACCCATAACAGTGCTGCCTCCCCAGTGCTTAGTAGAGCCTATCCAGGTTTCTAGTAGGGACTGCAGCCAGCACAGTAACTCCTTTTTGCCCGGATAGATAGTTTAGCTCTAAAAGGGTGAGGAAAGAGCAGGCAGGGCCTAACTACGCAAATCCTGCTGCATTTCAGACTGAAATGTTCTCTGCTCCACTGCCCCGTGTGGTCAGTAGCTGTCTGCTGACAGCCCTTTGCTCAGCGCTCCAGTCTTTTGTGCCTTTTGCTGCGCGTGGGAGAGAGGGCTCCAAGGGGAACAGGCTTTAACAAAGAGTTCCAGTAGGATCGCTTGGGCCCGGGTGGAACAGGGACAAAATCCAAAATGGCAATTCACCACTGGCAGTAGCAACAGTGAAAATGCTCGAGCGGGCGCTGCTCAGCGTCTTCTACCGCAGCGCTTGGAGTGTAAGGTCCCGGCACTCCCTGCCCACGCCAAAGCTTCCGCTGCTCCCAACTAAAGCGCTCTACTGTTTCTGACACATGCAGGGAAGGATAGGAGGCAAGAGGGATTGAACAGTGCCCAGGAAGGATGTGAGCCATACCTCTTACAGACTGATTTAAGAAGCAAGCTTAAGCTCCGCATAAATTCCTGGTAAGAACAGAGTCTCAGTAAAATCAATTCGCGTGGAGTGTACTAAGGAAGTGGAGCGAAGCTGCAGCTCAGACCAATTCTCAGACCAATTCTGGATCAGCCCAGCATGACACAGTGAGGGAGAGCCTGCTCTCTGCCTCTCTCTCCGCAGTGCTTCAAGCGCAAATCCAAGGAAAGAATGAATTGCTTTAACCCATCAAGACCCAGAGCTCAAATTCCCCCCGAATATGCTCATACAAAAGGTATTAGTGTTTACGGCCAGGCCACAGCTCTGTGGGCACGCTTTGAAAAAAATGGACTCACAAAGTCAAGTATCCAGCAACTGCTTTTCTTTGTCTCAGACATCGCTTAGTGGACACAGGAGAACAGTTTGCAGCACTGGAAGATCACAGGGGTTTCTTAAGATGGCAAGGAACGTCCTGACAGGAGACTTGCAGTTGATCTCTAATGCACTACGGAACATTTTTGGTAGGGTTTTTTATCTTTTTTTTTTGCTTTTTAACATTTAGACAGTTAAAAAAATTATTCTTAACTGATGCACTGGTTCTTTTTCCTTTCAGTGAGAGCCCTTGTGTTCAGTTTGGATTTGTGCAAGCACACTTGCAAAAATACTTATGGCTGAGTTAGGAAAAAAGGGTTAAAGTTAAGAGACAAGCTGTTGGATCTAACAAGGACCGAAACCACTACGTTTAAAATTCAAACAGCTACTTTACTATCTATAAAAGGCTTTTGTGGGGTAGGGATTTTTTGCGCAATTGCCAGTTGAATACGCTGTATTGCAGTCAGCTGCCACAGGCGAGGGTCCAGCCATCTCATCCATTTGCTTTTCAGCTGTTGTGGCACTACCTGGAAATCATGGAGCTGGAATGAGACTGGCTAGAAGAGGTGGTGGCAGCACTGAGCTGGGAGAATCCACTGTGGCTTGATTCAAGGCTGGTCATGGATCCCCTGCAATAAAAACCAAAGCAGTTTTAAGCTTAAGAACATACAAAGATTTTGCTTTCTGCTATGTATTTATATTTGTATTTGTTTGCACACTGAATAAAAAGCAAGTAAGCGTTTTGGTGCAGACACTCAAAAGCTTTTCTGCCTCACTGCGTAAGATAATGGGAACACCAAACACCCTGCAAAAACCAGGTGTTGTTCGAAGAGACTGAGAACCAGTTTCAGTCAAGTAGGTCAACTGCCAGGGAACTGAACTGACTCGATTCCATTTTGAGTTGCCTCCATTTCTACATGACAACCTGCCCAACAACTCACACTATGCTTTCAAAGCAGAGCAAAGCGACCAATGATGATTACAAAGAGGTAACTAATTAATACCTTTTATACATTAATTGCCCCCAGTACCAGGACTGGTTGAATTTTATTTTTTTTTTTGTTGGTGGGTTGGGTTTTTTCCAGACCTAAGAAAACGCAAGTCCTCTCAATTTACTTGTATTTAAGCAAACTTGACACTGGCTTGATCATCTATGTATGAGAAAGGTTTGACACCAGCTGACCTTCATGAACATGACCAGACATACCTGAAATCTTCAGATCCTATTACTTCTGTATAGTACATCACTTTACATTTGTGAGAGGAGACCTGTAGAGATGCTAGTACATCATCCACGCGAGGCAGGTTGGTTGTAGCACAGGCAGGCATGCTATGAAATTTCCACTGGAGAATATAGAAGCCAGGCCACCTGGTCACATGTGATCCCTGGAAGCAGCCACAGCAAAAAATAACTCGGTTAAAACAAAGATTTGTAGGCTTGAAGTTTCTGTTTCAAGCTTAGAAAAACCACCTACATGCCCAGAATTTTTTCCCCAATGCCAATATTTCAGCTCCTCAGCCAACTGGCAGCACTGGTCAACTCTCTCCACACAGAATGCTTATAGAAGTTATAGGACAGAATGCCAGCGGTTTCTCCTGATTTTTAACCGTGCCAAGTCATTAGGATTTAAATATACTGAAAGGACAAAAGAAAGTTTTTCTTGTTTAAAACAATATCCATTTTTTCTATTTAGTTTCATTAACAGCTGTCCTTTGAGACTGAAAAGAACAGTGAAGGCTCCTGCCTCACAGAGAAAGAGCAGTTCAAGAGATCACTGCCCTTATTTCCAGTTTAACACTTCCAATTAGACAACTTAAGGAGCTCCTTTTTCAAAGGCTGTTCAACTCCTATGTCAAGTCAAAAGGCATAGCAGTGGCAAAGCATGATTGTGAACATGCTGCATGTAATATCAAACTTGGTAATCAAAGGACAGGTTGAAAATGCCATAAAAAACTCCCTTCAGGAACCTCATCCATAGGGAGCTCCTTAAGGTGCCTGTTAGAGGGACAAACACACAGAAGCTTAGTCTTCATTTCCAGGTTTCTCTCATTACTGAAGTAGGACGCTATGATAGTCTTCAAACACAGACTGTTTGCTTCAGGAAGTAACCGTCAGAAGTCCAGCACGAAGCACGTCTTGCTACTACAGTCTAGGTGGCTTCCCTGTATTCCTTGCTGATCAATCTCAATCACTATTAGCCTGATGCAACCTCCCCTCCCAGCAAATCCCATCTAAAAACTATCCCGTTCCCTGCAGCATGCAGCTAGGAACATAAGCTGAAATGTCATCCAAAAGCAAGCAGACAGTCCGGAGCTGAATCACCACTCAATCATCAGTAATGATTGTGAATTAGAACATCCAGTTTTGGAGTTTGCTTCCATCTGCTCCCGCGCCAGGATTCGCTGCTCTTACCTGCACACTCTCCCCTTCTTTGCAGATGAGAGGAGACTCCACCATACTGTAATCACGCCCCAATTGCCAGACTTTGTCTATCAACTGGACGTTGTTCCCACCAGGAGACGTAATACTGTGAGCTCCCAGAGAGTCCTTCTTAGGAGGCTGCGGGGCTCTCTTGGAATGAAAGATGTTAAAAACAATGTCGCCCTTGCACACATCAAAATCCCACGTGATCACAGAGGAGGCATCCACAATCTGAATTAGAACCTGAGACAGAAAAGTCATTATTAGTCAATAGCAATTTTCACAGTAAAGACAGAAACTGTTACCAGAAAAGACAATGAACCCTGAGGTTTTGTCACTGGGCTTAATTTAGACTTTTAAAAAGGCAGTGTAGATACAAATTCTCTCCTGTCAGAGTGTCCTTATTTTAACATGACTTTCAGAAGCTCTCAAGTAGCTTCTGAGAATATCATTTGTCTTTGCTTAGAAGGACGCTGCTTTGAACACAATGACAACAAATGATATAAACGACAACAAGACGATACCAGGAATGGCCACAAGCTTCAGCTACTAACGCATCATTATGCACCAGAACTACAGAAGAACAAGGTGGATTCACGGCAACTAAATAACCAAGTTCTAAACCATTTTCAGTTAAAGAGACAGAGTCCAGAACAGAGGGCTGAGATGAAAGAAGAGAGCAGGCTACAACCATACCTCATGCGGAGCTCCTTTGAAGACACTTGCAGACTGGTAGATTGTTTCAGTCCAAAGCTTTATGTCTTCATTTTCCAACTCTTCTGCTGTCCGGTAGAGGGACTTGGGAACCAGCCCACCCTCTGGTACTTCACACTAAAAGGATAAACAGCCATTAAAAAGTATTCCCTCTGTACATCCACACCTGTCATGCTCTCTGCCCGCTAGCTTCAGAAACAAATTGCACATTTAGCAAGTGCTCTGAAGAATGCCATATGAACAGAGTTTGAAAGTAACTTTACAGCTTGTACATCATACATACATAAATCTATTTTACAGTGATCTGGTTTAGGTGAGTTTGCAGAACTAGACACCAAAGCAACAGATCTTGTATATACAGAACAGCCACCACCACAGCAAATGACTGTGTAAATTATTACTCTTGCTGCCCTATACTGAAGACAGATGTGAGCCACTTCGGAATCCTGAGGGAAGTGGCAATAGCGAAGTCAGTCTAAAAAATACAGCCTGTAGAGACCCGAAAGAACCATGGTAGCTAAATTTAAGGACAAAGTATGGTGGGGAGATACAGCAAGTTTCCAAACAGGTAAAAGGATATTGCAGTCAGGAAGTTATCAGTTTTCAAGTTAGAACTAACTGTCTTGACAGCTCAGTACTGGAACCGATTACACAACTCCCCTAAGCAATCATCTTTTTTAAGAAGTGTCCAGTAATGAAGTCAGACAACTATCTGATCAGGAACAGGTTCCACAGAAGTGTTTGGGGCAGAAGTGTTTGATAACTGAATTACAAGACAGAACTAAAAGGATCTTTGAGAAGCCATTTTTGTTCAAATATCCTGAAGTAAAGACGAAGAGAAAGAGACTGTATTACCGTCTGTGACCGGCAGGAAGTATTGCAGCAATTTGCTTTCTGGTAACGCTGACTTTTGCTTACTTAAGCAGTGGATTTTGCCAGCTTCTCAAGCTCCAAATTAGATAACGTAAACTCTCTCCACTGAAAGCTACTGCTGCAGCAAAAAGCAGCCCACTGAAGATAAACACATGCTCTACTCCAACACATCTAACAGTACTTCATTATAATTTGAGACTGTATTTGAACAGATCTAGATTAATTTTCAAGAATGGTACAGAAATTAAGCTAGAAAGTGTACAGGGGCTTAAAAAAGCTATCCTGGAATTGAATTTAACACAGCTGATTTCAGGAAGAAAAAAATCATCTAATCTTCACTGTGATGAAGGCTCCAGAAAATGTCTGAGTTGCACTCCTACACCTCAGTCACACCAGTGAGCCTGCACTGTCAAAAACATTACAGAGAAAACAAACCTTACAGTATCACCGACATGTTAAAACGACAGATTCGACTGACACTCATAGTCGAGGCAGAAAGCAGCTATTAAGGCACAGGACAAGGGACTGAGAAATTACAGTATCCTGCAATAAAATGATATTTTGTGGTTCGTTTTGGTTAACATGCATATTGTGCTAGGAGACCTGGTTGTTAAGGCCTCCTAGCAGATGTGCCACAAATTTCCCTGGGCTTCCTATGGTATCAGTAAGTTCTTTTAGATGACACAGACTTCGGACTAGCTGATGGTGACAGCTTTTGCTCAGTGCTGTGCTACCATGTCTGCTTGAACCTGACAGGTATCAGGGACTATGGCTACTTTGAGAAGTTATTTGATATTCGTTGTCAAGTAGTAGCATACTTCTCTTTTTAAAGTGGATCCAAAGGAACACACTAAGCCTGGAATCCTACATAATAGCACCCTCCCCTCCAAACTACACTAGGAATCATTCCGTGCTTCAAGGCTTCTTTGTTTAAAGGACCGAGGGAATAAAAGTCACATAAGTAACTGCTATATGCACTAGTTTATATTCATACCATGCACTCTCCACCAAGAAAATCAGGGATAATTTCTTTATCGATGTAATCCAACAGTCCCCCAGGACCCTGGTAGTCATTTCCAGCATAAATAAGGAATTTCTTTCTAGTGTTGTCATCAATGAATGGACTAACCTACAAACAAAGAAAAACAGAACAGATCAATTTTGAAGCAATCAGTTCGATTGCATTAAGTGTTACCGTCCTTGTTATGTAAAGCTGACACTAAATAAAAGCTAAATTAACCAGCTATGGAAGCAAGTTCTTAGATAGTGTTTTTAAACCCGTGCCAGGAATCCTATAAAAGAGATGTTTCCAAATGGTAACATTTCCTGCATATAAAGCCTGATTTCTAAAGTGCTTTTACAAACTACTGTGTAGCAGTGTACTGAGAGAGCTGAGGAATGCCTTGAATTACAAACGTACCAGCGTCCAAAGAACTGGGAATACTCGAGGCGCTCTTAGGATTAGAAGACGACCCAAAGTCTCAGGGTAATTAGCTTCCACCACCTCAATGATTCTTAGCAATGCTTTGACACCAGGTCTCCATAAATGCCGCATGTTCAAGCCTTCTAGATCTACTAGACAGGTCCAAGAGCTGAATTGGAGGAAAAGAAAAATCTCAAACGTCATCAAAATTCTCCTTTCTTATGCAAGCGTCCAACGTACTGAAATGTGTGGACCCCACTGCATGTTTTGGTTTCTTCTATTTTACCTCCTTGCTCTGTGCTATCTGTAGACACTGGAGTTTAAGCTCCTCAGAATCAAAACGTCTTAGTGGGCCAAGTACAGTTACAGACTATGTGCAAAGCTCATTTTGCACATCATGCATATTCCCCCCCGAGACATTTCAGACTCTAGGTGAAGGTTAATATGAAGCCAAAAAAGATGTCAACACCTAGCCCAAATGTTAAACCATTGCTTTTACTGGGAAGAGTCAATGAAGTGGCCACGCTGCTAGGAAGCAATTTAACATTCATGGTCCAGACTTCCTACTAACACAGTACAGTAACAGTGCCATCACACATCAAAGCTAATTCTGTTGTCAGATCTCAGGGTGGGAAGGTTTTCCTGCAGGAAGAGGTATGTTCTTAATTCTAAATACTGAGCTTCAGCATATGCTTTAGTTACTTTCCAAGTTCAGGTCTTGCCCTGGGCACGAATTCAAGATTTACAGCTGTGCTGCATCAGGTAGCATCCATGAATTTATGCTTCCGTGAAACAGCAAACGTTCCTTTGTTTCACTTTAGATGTTTACTATGTAGTCCTTTAGGATTACTTCTACAAATCAAGATCCAGTAAGCAGCACGATTTCATAGCTACACACATGAAAATCCGTCTCTTGGGTTTGACCTGCCACTGAGAGCTGGGACAGCAAGTTATTTAGCAGGGAAAAGATAAGCAGACGTACCATGCATCACTGAACCTTTACAGATTAAGGGAAAGAGTCAGAAATTGAAGAGTCCAAGGAACACTGCGGTTTTTTTTCAGGGGCAGTCCTGCATTCATTCCACACCCTTACATCCATTTTACAGTTAACACTTTCGTTAAGTGACCCCTACAATGACCTAAAGATGGGACAGCAAGCCATTTTTCACTGAACTTCACATGAAGCCATGCCAGTACTTGGAAAACTAGACGCCAGGTTTCACAGGAGCCTCGTGACCTTACCTTAGATCACGAGTTGAGTAACCGCATATAATAAATGGAGAACGCAAACAAGAACTGTGTGTAATGAGCCTTCGTATCGACTATGGATGAACAAGTGATATGAAAACAAAACCTGAAGCTACCATGGTCTTATTTTTTCAGTAGCCTGTACCAACATCCGTCTATAAAATCCCGCAGGAACAGAGATGGGAGTTCGGCTGCATTGCTTTGCAGACATTCAGCAGCAGAAGCAAGCAGAAGCGTAACACCCCCATGCAGAACCACCATGAGCGTGACACCAGGACTGCTGGGACAGGCGGCAGCTGTGCCTGTATCTGCACGTCAGACACACAGTGCCCTGTGCTTGTTCCATTCCATAAACTTTGCTCAGCAGCATCGTATTTCACGCATACCCTGAAACCAGGTGATTCCCAAAGAGCAGATCCACTTGTTGTATTTTACCTTATTGGCCTGCCAAATACTTTCGTATTCTCCTCACATCGCCTCAGTCCTTCTTCATTTATTGAAAGAACCTGCAGGAGAAAAGAAGTTTTTTAGACAAGACAGTCTTGAACTCTGTAGATGGCATAGAGGAAAAACCCTACTATATCCAAAGACTAATTAAAACTACAAGCTCAAACCCGCATAAACTTTTTTTCCCAAAGAATGACCTAGAAATCACTACATTTACATCACTGGTTGATCTTGTTGAAAAATAAACATGCCTTTCCATAAAAGCAGTAAAATGTAAACAACATCCTCTGGAAAACTGAGACGCAGGAGTGATACAGACAAGAAGTCTCCCTACACTCCTGCCCCTTTAAGCACTGATTTCCAATTTACTCAGAAATTAAAGCCCCTTTAAAGTCAAAGAATGTAACCTTGAAACAGAAGTAGGGCAAACAAAATAAATTTAGTACGTGGCTAGAAACACCACTGGAAGAAAAAAAGTAAAATTCAGCCCCTGCTTCTAGTGGTTACTATGGCCATGACTGTCATTACTAGGAGTCAAAAAAAAAACTATTGCAAACCTGTAATTCTGCCAGCTTTCTACTTGGAAACCGAGCAGACCCACAACAACACAGTCTAAGTGATGCCTTTAGAGAAGGCAAAACTACAGGGCAGTACTATTTCTTTAAAAAGAAATTATTTTTATCCTTGGAATACAGGCTTGACAGAATCCGAGCCTGGCATTTTCTCTTCTGTACAAATGCAGAGACTTGAAGCACTGTACAAACTGCAGAAGGATCTGTGAAAACGCTACCCAATAGCTACAGGAGCTGCCAGGAACTACGCCCTTCCGCCATCAGTTTGCAGTTAGAAAGAATGCAGATCAGCTACCAGGAGCTTTCAGATGTATTCGAACCAAAAACAGACGGCCAGAGAGTACATCAAAATATCCAGAATGATGAATGTTCTGGCAGAGGAGGAAGGTTCTAAATGAAAATATCACATTGTTAGCAACTTGCTGGCTCCAAAAATACTTACGTATCGAAGCAAGGCCTCTTCCCCAAGAGCTCGCACTAAGCCTTTGGTATCCATCTGTCCCAATCTCAGCACATACAGCGGGCGACCATCTGAATAATAAGAACAAATACCTCACCATAACCCTTATTTTTACAGCAACAGACAATTTGAGTGACCTAGTTTTATGCTAAAAATCCAACGGAAAAAAGCCATAGCCAGTTCAAACTCTTGTACAGCTGGAAGAGGGAGAACCTGGAGCAGATGGCAATAGAAACTTTACCCTGTCCAGCTACACCAAAAGATTGCCTGTAAATGAACTGCACAAGTTTAACGGAGACATCTCAATTCAAAAACAGCTGCCCTATCTGCAAGGAAAGTTCAAAGGACTTCAACAAGTACATTGGCACACACAAGATCTTGGTATACACAATTAAAGATGCAGGACTATAATTAGCTTCCAGGGCAGCTAAGATAAGGAAAAGCTTTAGTCCATTAGCGTAACTAAGGAGTTGCACCGAGGCTGTAAGCCTTCTATCACACACAACTCAAATACTGCTTACAGCAACGTTTTTGGAAAAGCAGATACCCCGAGTTCTGGGAATTAATAAAACACAGTGCTAACCCAGAGACTTGCTCTCTGCAGTATTTGCTGAAGTCACACCTTTCAGCTGTCATTAGATATTATGCGGAACTGGCACACAGCCTCATTTATGCAGGTTAAAGCCTGGTGAGAACAGACTCTGTTCCAGAGATCAGCTTCAGATGGACCCTCTGCATTCAGAGCCTTTTCACAGTCCTCTTGCTGCACACTGGAGCATCTCGATACTGTCCAGGATCCAAAAGTATTAACCTTAACTGTGCTGGCTGAATTTGAGAATCAAAGCCGGCATTTCTGACTCTTCATAATAGGAGCTAGTTGTTTGAAACAGCTTCCATCCTCCTCCCAAAGCTGCGATGCATTTTTTTAAGCTTTGCTCCATCTATTCTAGTCTACAAGCTAAATAATCACCGACTTCTATAAAACTGAATATGCTAGGACACAAAGTCAAAAAAATGAGCTTTCTACATAAAAATCTCCCTGAAATCCTGTTGTCTGCTTAGCTTCACTTCCCTCCAACAATTGCAAAGAGAGGTATCAAATTATCATTTAAGTCCTTTGGGACACAAGGAAAGAAACTGTCAAGATGTGCTATTAAAAAAAACCCCAAACCCCAACAAAAACCCAAAGAAAACTGCAGACTCAAGGCAAGTTATTTATTTGGCAAAGACATTACCCCCATGAAAGATCAGAGCCTTTTGTATTTTATCAGGTGGTCTAGAAGAAAACGTTTTAACATCAGCACACACTTATCTTGGAATGTGCTGTTTAGCTTTTGAAACACTAAACAAAAAATGCTATTAAGCTTCATAGCAGGTCTCCCTCCCTCTCAGATGCACTTGCATCCAAAACCAAACTAACAGCTTTACTAACCCTGGGCCACCCAAATGACACAGGAAGGAAAGCCTCAGCTGACAGTGCTGTATTATCACTGTGTATTTCATATTCCATTAGAGCTTTGTGATTTAAAAAAACCCATTTGACTGAAGCATTCCTGTCAAAATAAAAGCCACTCGGATGGAACCAGCAGTTTTCTATTCAAGCCAAAATAATAACTTTTATTCTTTTGCACTAATAGCTCATTCTAGACAGTATGGTTCATAATCACATCTGCCTTTGCTTTAGCACTAAGAGCTATACAGAATTCAGCTAGCTTAAGTTTGGCGCATTTAGCACATGTAGGAGGAAAGGAGCAATACTAGAGAAGAGGGTTTAAAAAAAGAACCTACCACTCTAAAGTTTTAAATTATATAGAATTGCTCGGTTTTGAAATTCTATTTCCATTATTGACAAACCCATGCTTTACTCGTGGGCACGCTGCAAAAGAACTGGAGGGGAAGGGAGGGGAGCATGAAGCTCACCACAAGACCGAAGAACTTCTCAGAAAAAACACAAGACCGAAGAACTTCTCAGAAAAACATTAAATGACCCTTTGATGCGTTCTCTACCTTTCTACTCGCTGGCAGGACCCAGCTATGGACTATTGACAGAAGAAGTCTTTGCAAAGTAAGGACAAAGAACTGACAGAAAGGAAGAACTTGTTCATGCTTTTTCTTCCCCCCTACAATCTTCACAAGTGTATTCTCATTTTCCATTTTCTCGGTTTGAGGTGTGTCAAACCCAAAGCATCAGGGGAGAACCATTCAAGCTCTCCAGCTTTACAGTGATTAAACTTCTGCTGCATCGTCCCTGTCTCCTGGCCACTACTGTTGACAGCATCTTGTCCTGTTTTATACGCGTCTTGTAACAGGAAGAGCTAGCAGAAACAATGGTGCCTAGTAGGGGAAAAGTCTAAATCAGAACACAGACAGCTCACAGCAAGAGATAATTTCCTTATCTAAAGAGCCCAGCTTCCCTCAAGCAACAAATTCCAAACCGTTTCAATTCTGTGTATGTATTAGCAATAAGATCAGTGCATGATAAAAGCAAGCGGATGGATAGGGGAGCGTGTCGGGCACAGTCGTCCATGTTTTAAAGATCTGGCCGCGGCTCGCCATACAAAGGGAATTTAGCCAAAGCTTCTTCCCTTCTTAAATAAACCTGCTCGATGTGATGTTTTTCCAACATCCCACTTCTTATCATTAAGCTGACTGTAATGCCAAATAAGTGTTCATTTATGCCATCAGCAGACTTCTACAACATCAGAAATAAGTTGATTAGGAACATGCACTTATTTACAAACATCTTTTAATCACTGAAAGAGAATACTCAGCATTTGCATAACACCCTTCTAAGCATTTCAGAGCACTACAGAAGTGCAATTAATAACTTTTTAAGCTACTGGCAAAGCAGAGCTCTTTAGAGAGTTAAATATGTCAGTATTAGTCAGGAAGATTAGGACCTAGGAGTCTGCCTCCACCAACTAAGGAGCTGGCAACGTCAATTTAAATGCATTTAGTACACAACAACTGAGATGTTCCAACCATCCTTCTAGTCATCTCTAGCTAACAGAGGGATAACTATCATCTTTAATGCAGAACTGTGAAAGGCTGTTCAATATCCACCCTACAGAGCATACCTTTGTCATGGTGATGCCAGCCTCCTGCATAGTAATCCTGGAGCACTTGAGGAGGGTTCCAGGTGTCTAGAATATAGTCTACCTGGTGCTGCTTACGCCACGTCAGCGACTGGCAAAGGATCTCTCTTGCTTTATCAATGTTGAAGTCCCGGGCACGCAGGAATCTTAAAATGTGCTCATCCTTTGGGATCTATTAAAAAAAAAAAACCCACCAAAAAACACAAACAAGGTAATTTTATATTGAGGGTTTGAAACAAGAACAAAAAAACCAAACAACAGAAGCTGAAAAATATGCAAAAGGATGGTATGTAACACTGAAGGTACTCAAACAAATCAGTCTTCGTTAGCACCAAAACCAGGATCCCTGTCAGGTACTGCAGCTACCTTGTATAAGGCATATAAAAATTTCATCAGCTCTAATGTAATCATTTACACCTGTATGACCATACGAAGTCAGTCCAATTTAAAGGAATCAAGGGACAAAACACAGACTGTATTTCATTGCCAAGCAAAAGGAAGCTGAGACATACATGCAAATCACAAGCTGCTGGAAAACCCCCAGCCTCGCTATCAGTGGTTTAACTGGGCACGTTGCTTCCCCTTCAATACTGCAGTTAGGGATATAGATTTGAGAACACAATGTTTGGCCACCAAAACAAACAAGGCAGAGTTATAAACCTGATGTTCTTCCCCTGTGCTGGTTTATTGACATTCTGAGAGGCAGTCATGCTAACCATTTAAGTGCTTCAGCTGGCAAAGTCAGCTGGGCAGTCACAATGAACAACTACTGCCCTTGTATAGACTTAATTTAGGTTTTGATCACGAAGGGCCACTGAACAGGAACTTTTAGCCACAGGAGGTGTGGCATGATGTTTCATCAGGTGCATCTTGCATCCCACCTATTCTGAGAGAGCCACAAGAGGCCAACAACAACTTACTTTGCCCTTGTGCGTCTCCTGGAGCCACTGTCTCAGTCGAATGAGGCAGCTTTCCTGCATTGGTGTCAGGTCACCCAGATACCGCTTGATGTAGTCTGCGTCTAGCTTGTCTAAAAGGAGATGTACATGCGATTAGAGTGGTCCTGAACTGGTGCAGCCAAAGTAGCAAATGATCTTTGATGCTGCTATCTGAGGCAGAGAAGTGGCTGCTCAGTTCTGTGCAGTCAGAATTGAATCAAGTTTCTGGAATCAATGAAAAGATGAGCAAGGCAACATGCACAGTCATCTTAATGGTAAACCAAGAAGAGTAATTCTCCTTCTGCAACAAGGAACGGAATAAAACCAGACATTTATAAAAGCATTTTGCCAGTATGTTCAGATTTGCCAATCCCCAGCTTCAGGAAATACTTAGAGAAGCTTTGATCCAAGTCTCCCAGTGCAAGAATTTTCCCCAAATTCCTTTATTAACAGGAGAAGGAAGACACAACAGAAGACTGGGTGTCCGGGAAAGCTTCAGTCCTTTCCTCCCCGCTATTCCTATAGTTATACCCATGCCTGAATTTCAGGGCAAGAACTAGGCCATCTGTTTGCAACTTAATCAACAGCAAAGCAAAGAATTTTTCCACTCCTATCTGATCTTCATTTACTAAAAAAGCTCAGTTCCTAACAGCTATCCAAGCTATCCCACATGTTACTGCTTTGCAAGCCTGCACTTTTTAAGATTGTACGTTACCAAAGAGCCAACACGAAGATTTTCAGCTGCCCATGAAAAGCAGCATAGCACTGAGAGCCTCTACGGTACAAAGAATCCCACTAAAACCAGTCAGACCACCGTACCATCGGGCGTTCCTGCTGTGGGCTCCGAGGGGCTGCCTGAGGTGTTGAGGATCTCCTTATTGTTCAAGCCCTCCTTTGCAGCAGAGTCTGGTATATTAATAGCGGGTGAAACTGGTCGTCTTGCGTGGGATGTGCTGCTCTCCAATTTACATGCAACAGGAGGAGTCCAACGAGGAACAAAAGTTATTCCTTCTTCCTCCAGCTGCTTCAGGTAGTATTCTATTATTTCTTTTCCCTTCAAAGAGGAAAATTTACTTCAGCTACTAAAAACACCCATCTAGACACAGAAAGGATTGGGCTGGAAACCCATGAAGTGGCCAGACCTCAAGATTCCACTTGAAAATACAGACCTACACACGTGCCCCGGGCTAAAGAGTAACAGCCCAGCTTTTTGAGCAGAGCAGCCAGTTACTTAGCAGCAACTACGTTGTCTTTTGGTAACTTAGAGCCAGGCACCTCCTCCATGACTGCGAGCTCACCTTTTTAATATTGCTGGTGTACTGCTTCATGGCAATCTTTTCCACTGTGCTTTCGAAACCAAAAAAAGATTTTATATCCAGACTTGCTGACTGTTCAAAACAGGTCCAGTCTTCATTCTCAGGATGAACCTATCAGTTAAAAGGAGGTCATACAGCTTAGTTACCCATTTAGTATTTTGTTTTTCCTCATGATACTTGAAATGACTGTTTCTTGTTTTACTGGTTCACATAGTCGTGAACATTCAACTGGAATTTGCAGACTTTTGCTTCATTTGCAAAATATGGTTCGGAAAAGGTAATGCCTTAGTGTTACAAAAAGCTGAGAAGCCCTCCTACAGTCTCATGACTTGCACAGGGCGGTTTTTTCTTAGCAAGGAGAGGGTAGAGAAACACCAGTGCACCAGCCAAGAGCCAAAGGACTAGCATATTTATACAATTATCGCTATCTCATTCTAGATATGGGCTGTGACTGTCGTGTATCTGGGGAACAGGGTAAAATACTCTGCAGTGAACTTCCTGCTGCTGCAGGTTAGACGGACAGACGGCCCAAGGCCAGCTAACTCGACAACTGCAGCCGGTACAGCGTTAGCATCTCCAAGCACTGCAGTCTAGACGTGTTTGCAACAGACATACTGCAATAAATCCTTCCCTCACTGACCTACCGAACACCTTAGTATTCTGTAGACTGGAAATTATTTTACTTTGCTGTCCTATGGTAATGCTACAGAAAAAAGTGTAAACTCATCATTCTGTTGACAGCAGAATAAGCTATCTCAGAGCACTCCCAACTTTCCTCTTAGCTTATGAGATGATCCTGAAACAGAGATGTTACTACTGTGAAGGAAAGCTGTTTTCTAAGCTCTCTCCAGCTAAAAAAGACTTGTCTAAGGAATTTCCAGGCTGGGCTCTGAATTTGTGGTTATACAAACATCACGGAAGGCTGGATTTCTGAGCATGCAAATATCCTTATGCCTTAAGGTTCCCCTCCCACTCACAACATATTAAAATTGACTGGGAACAGTATCAACGCTTTATAACGAGACAACTACAGACTTTCCCCTTCATTTTCTTCTGCATTAGGGAATGGGGGCACAAGAATAGCTTGTAAAGCCTAAATAAGTACAAATCATAATAGTAACATTTAAGAACCTGTCATTTCATAAGTTCAATCATAAAATAACTTTAATAAGAAAAAAACTTAAAATCAACTTATTTTTGAATTAAAATTCTAGGTTTGTATTTACCTACTAATTTCTTGATCGAGTAGAGCAGGGGGAAGAAGTGTAGTGCTTTGTACATATTTATCAAATGCACTTTTCTATATAGCATTTCCCCTGTTTAAACAGAGCTTTCACAGAAAAATTGCAGGTGGAAAAGTATTTTTAAATGTGCCTTAGAAATAACTGCAGAAATGATAATTTAAAAAAATCATGAGATAAAAGTGTGAAGTGGGTATGACATCTAGTGACCTTTTAACCATGGTTCTGTACGCAACAGCAAATGTTATCACATGCATATAAAAAGAATGCTACAATACAAATAAATAGGTTACATTTGCTAGCTTTGATTTGACCTTTACCATCGATTTGAAGTCTTACTGCTATACATGTATCCTCTGTGATCCTATGAGCATTAGCTAAGCCATTCAGAAAAAAACATGACCGCAGCATAGCAGTAAGCGTGCCACCAGAGTCCTCTATAGCAGAAAACATCTGCCCTGAAGACCGAGAGAGATGGAAAGAATTAGGTTAAAACATAGCTGACTTGATGAACGTTTGAGCTGAGCAGAAGGCAAATAAGCTACGCTGAACTCTTCTTTAGCAGCTCTGTCAGGGTATCATCAGCCTCACCAAGTCCCACACTATTACAGATCACAGATTTGCCGCAACAGAGCTGTCAAACCCAGCAAATTACGTTGTGTTCTGCTCTCTGAGAAGATGCTCAAGCAAGAGGGTGCCAAACTTGTTTCAGTTTTTCAAGCAAGCGTGTTACATTTAACACTACCAACAATCATCACTCGCGGCAGTGTGTTGGTTATTTTTTCTTGCAAGGCAAAAGCCAAGAACAACCCAACTTCTGTTTGTAAGTCCTGAAATCTAAACACCGATTTAGCTCCATCTGTAGCACCACCAAGAGCCTGTTACTCACTGTGTAACAGCAGTGTTCGTTAATAATGACTCTATTAGAGAAGGTTTCATTGTAGGCTTCTATATGCAAAGTCCTTTCTCGTCTGTTCAAAGAATTCTTCTGGACAAAGTAGACATAATCCACTCCTGCAATCTGAGGAAGGTGACATAGATTCCGTTAAGATACACTACTCATGTGAAAGGATATCCAAAAGTATGAAACAAGCACTGTAAACCTAATCACCTTTTTCAATAGCCGTGGTGCATCTATATCCAGCTTACAGCGCCGTTCAATCACATGGATAGCTTCATCCTCGCTCTTGTACTCGTTTACAGTGTCGCTGGCTACAAACATAGGGATCAGAGGACATGTAGGAAACCTTCTTTCATATGCCTACAAAGATGGAAGGAGAAAAAAGCAAACTGTCATCCCAATTAATTCCCGAAGGTGCACGTAGGGCTGCTTCATTGATATCACCAGCCTTTGGAAGCACAATGCCCTTCATGGCTTTCCAGAAGGGATTGAGCCTTGCCGGAGTCCACGCTACAGCTGAAAAAAAGTCACGGTGCATTCCAAACAATCCACTTATTAATACATTCCTAATATAGCCAATTCCAGGTAAAACAATTTTTAACACACACACACATAAAATACCCCATTTCTTCCCTCTCTCCAAAAAGGAAATTGTTCATTACGTTCAATGACAATCCTCTTGTCAGCAATAACAAGAAAATAAGACCCTCTAGCTCTAAAATACCACAAGACAAAACAATTATGTGTCGGATTAAAAAATCCCGCATGCTAATAATCGGTGTTTCACCAAGCTGTCTAGAGGGTTTTCCATATAGCTCCCAAAGGTCTAATAAAAACATTTCAAAACCTATTTCTTAAGCTAATAGAGCTCTCAGGCTCCCGGTGCAGAATATTCATGATTTCACCGCACAGTTTATCGGCTTACAGTTCTGTCCAACAACATACAGTAAGTCTTTCCAATACAATGAGGCCATTCATACTTCTGAAAATTTGAACTTTCTGCAATAACGCATAGCTAGCAAAAGCTTTGAGTCTGGTTAAAGAACACAGCCGTTTAAGTAAGTTCATCTCAAATACTGACAAAGAGAAGATGGTACTAAATCAGACGCACTTGGAAAGGGTAAGTAAGAATCTAGGATCAGTAAAACAGGTAAGAGTTATCCTCATTAGTACATTTGTTGAATTTTAGTTTTAGAACCACTGTGGCTGGAGAATACAACTGTTTTGGTTTGGGGTTTTTTCCCCTTTTCTTTCATAGTCACTAGTATATTTCTCTTTGGCTTTTTTGCCTCATGTGGTGGCAGTAAAGCAACTAATTCTTTAGCCGTCTTTCCATATTCTAAATTCTTTCATTTTTTGGTATTATCAGCACCTAGTTGGCTTTATTGAAAAGGCAGGATTTGCAAGGTGTCCCAGTGCAGAAGAAAACTCCAGTAACATAAACATAGCAAATCTGAGCGCAGAGCATGCAACAATTCTTTAAAGGAGTGAAAATATGCACTCTCCTTTTAGATGACTTGAACTGCTCTGAATATGGCTGGGTTGCAGCACAGGAACAGCATCAACAGGGGGAGGGTGGGGAAGAACAGAAGCAGCAGCTGAAGAAAGTATGCAATGGTGGCACTGGAAAAGGTCTCTTAATTCTCCCTTTATAAGAATTAAAATACTTAGTTTGTTACCAGTGTTTAAACATAGCTTGAACGCAGTGTTACTATGGTGACAGTGGTGCAATGCACTAAAACAGTGTCAGCTTTTTTCCCCTCGTGCATATTTTTAAACCATTTTTGCAGCTTGATTGTCCTGAGTTCACAAAGCTCCTCTGTAATGACTAGAAGTAAAACCAGTGAGTACACACGCTCCTTTTTTCAAACTTTTCATCTGTGGACAGCTGGTTTTGTTTAAATTAGGAATAGAAATAATTTCTGGGTTCAGAGAAGCGTGCACAATAGCAGTGGCAGAGCATTAGTGTTGTAACACAATAGCAAGCAATGGGAAAAAACCTTTCACAGCTCCAAGAGAAAGGGAGGATGGGTCCTATTAATATGGTATAAAAAGTTTCTTATTTCTTTTATGAGGCTCTTGTTGTTCTGGACAGAAGGCTGTATATTTTACAGTTGTTCAAGAATCTCTCAGCCCTCTCACTGAATAAGTCTCAGCATTCTTTCTAAATTAATCCCTATTTTAATGATACTGACTGTAGTTAAATGTTGTCCTAAGTCAGAAAAAGAAAAGATTTCCACAACGAGCAGAATTGAGAAGTACTTCTGGTTTTCAGATTGCTTCATTTGATACTTTTATTTTATATGAGGACCTTACGTTACAACAATTATTTTACAGACAGGAGAGAAGGGAAAGTAGATATCTAACATTTGTCCTCCCTATTTTCAAAGTGTTTTTACTTTCGGATCACAATGAATTTTCCCTATCTGAGTAGCATCCTCAATGCCAAGCCTGTGCAAGTCTCCTTCATTGGACATATTGATGTATTTCTCATCTTGGTCCTCAAAATGCTTCCCCTTTGCCCTGTGAACACCTGCAAATTACAGCATTACCGGCTCATAAGTGTTTATTGAACTGTGAGCAAAAAAATGCCCAAGAAGAACGTGTTGTTCTGAATAGGAAGACTGATTTGAATGCGTTCAATTTGGAAGAGAGCACAATAATTATCTGCCAAAAGTTGGCAAGCTCAATGCTTACAGCAATAAAGTACTTGAAGGTTTCAAAGAGATTAACAGCGACACAGGATTCTTTATCCCTAGAGAACATGCACACAGAGTACTGAAAACTGTTCACAGTCGTTTTATTGGGCTCTTAAATTAGGCTGGTTTTATTTCTTTATGTACCATTGCCAACAGGTTCTTGTAATGCATCATTTCTCAGCTCAGCCTTGTTTGAAGAAAAAGTGATTATAGTAAACTGTAGCCGCATCAAAATAATTCGATCTGATTTAAGCATAGCTGTCTCTACCACATGTGGCAAACAGTTCTCTTTCAGGCTGCAGAGTAGACAGGAAAAAGCTGCTAAAGACTATAGAACACAGAAAGATCTCGCTTCACCATGGACCAACACAGCAGACGAAGAAAACCTGTAATTTGTGGTACAAGACAATAGGAGACACATGAGTCAAAGCAGCACATGCATCGCCAAGACTGGAGTTATTAAAAGAGCATGAGAAGATTAAAGATAGCTCAAGCACTGCTTTTTCTTTTCTAATAATAGAATTGTATGGATTTTTCTGTGTTATTGGGGTGTTCTGAACCAGAAATTTTGTCCCAAGTCCAGCTTTGCAGACAGGAAATAACTGAACTGCATTATCCAATATTCCTCTAGCAGACTGAAAAAGCAGAGTGTATTATAAGATGCCAAACATTTTTCCCCGTATGATAGGTCTCTCTTAACAATAAAATCGTTAGTTAATATACACTGTTCTCTCAGGATTTCAATTTTACTGCATAGATACAATCACAAAAGCCAATTAGTTCCTCAAAAGCAGTCATCCTGATGGACTCAATGCAAGAGAGAAATGCTGTTGCTGTAGGACTAAACACAACTAAGGAGGATGCTGCAAGAATGTTACTTGATTTCACCATTTTCTTCTGGCATATTTAAAAAAAATAGGGTGTGTGGAGATTCTGATATGTAACACAAGGAAAAAGTACAGGTGTGCTCATCCTCAAAGCCACTACAACTGGTGTTGCGCTTGACACGAAAGGTCACAATGCCTCTTTGGCTAAGGGAGACATCCATGCACAGACCTTTCAAAAAAGTCATTTTAAGCCTGCAACTGTGTCGTTCCCTGATAACGTACTTTTGCAATTTCCCACCAGCCTCTGGAACATTTGTGTACTCCGATACATTAGAAGCTGGCACCGTGCATCAACAAAAACACAGTATGGTGAAGCAGCTTGAACTTCAAGTGTAATGGATTCATTATATAAACCCTTAACTTTCTTAATGCATGTTAACAGTAAGAACACTGACAAGCATAATTTCAACCAAAATAGCACTGTATTAAAGCTTCTTTTCGAACTGCTTCCCTTAGCAACTCATGTTCAGAGTAGAGTCAAAATAACAGGATTTATTTTACTTTTATCTTTGCTAGTATTTCAGCTGTGTTTAAAGACATGAAAGCAATTCAAAAAGTGAGACTATTTTAAACCCACTGCAGTCATTTTTCTTCCCCAAGGGAATTATATTTGCTGCCGCTGCCCTCGGATTTTGGGATTCTAGTACCAGCACTAACAGGATCCTTTCAAAATGTCACCTTTGGAATAGCATTTAGGCATGATCCCAACCCAGTTTTCAGAAGGACTAAAGACACCATTTGGGCTTTTTCCTTCTCAAACCGTGCCTAGGGCTAGTGAAATACCTTGATAAGCAGCACATGCTTGGTCCTCAGTGGAGAAAGTCAGTCATTTATGCAAATAAGTTACTCAGCTTCTCTGGCCAGATTAACATATTCCCGGTCTCATGCCTTAAAGGATAGGGATTGTTCAATATTTCCATAAGAATACTCAAAACTAATTTCTATGCTTACAAGCAGAAAAAAAGATCTGACCAAACTTGCAAGCGCTCTTACACTGTGTTGTTATTCTTACAGTAGCTGAACCCTCCAAAGGGAACTCCTAACCTGCTGAAGTAAGTCGGAATTTAGGCACCATTCAGAAAATGAAGCATATTCAGTGCTTTCTTAATAGCTTTATTGTATGAAACAAGTCATGAAGATGTTTTATTTTAAAGATGTTTTCTGTTCAAAATTGCTAGAACAGTAACCTTCTAAGAGTAGCCCAACATTCTCCAAGGGCACCTCAAGAGTGCACACGAAAAGATTCATCCTGCTAACTGCATCTAGTCTGCTGCACTTCATGCGTGCCACATACAAACTTTAATTTCTGCCTGCAGTACCTGACTATGTTTGGGTACTAATCCACAAGTGTACACCAACACTGACCATGCTTTCCTATCCACTTGGAGCATGTGGAATTTCTGAATTATTCCTAAACACACAAGAAACAAGGGTCACTCAAGCAGGACGCTGCCCTGGCCTGACAGGCTGCATGCTGGCAGCTCCATGAGCCCTGCACATCACTGCATCCCTTTCCTCCCCTGCAGTACAGCACTGCGGATCAATAGGGAAAACATCGGCTCCCGGGAGGCCAACCAAGAGGTTTCAAATTCTTGGCAGCTGCATTTGGAAAGAAACAATTCTGGATTAAGCCTCACAAATCAGCAAATACCTTCTCATTCCCCATATACTGCTGTTCATAGCTCTTTACCATTCTTTTTATAATACATATGTTTAAAAATTATTATATTTCTACAAAGAAGTGTGTATCTCAGTGCCAGTGTCTCTCATGGATGTTAGTTCATGTGTTATTAATCAGCTCGGGGGCATGCGTGTGGAAGAAAGCAGATGGCTAGAGCGGATATACCTCAAAAAGCTCTAGAAACAGTTTTTTTGATAAGTTAGCACTCCTAGGCACCGGGAAGGGGCAATGTGAACTGGACTGAGGCTTGGGAAAGAAAAGACATCTTTAATTATACAGGTTGTCCGCTCTTTGGAAAGGAACATCTCTGTGAAGCCAGTTCTGGAAGGACAAACAGTCCTCTAAGGTGATGCCCCCACTGCTCCCAGCCAGAGCCCTGCTGCCATGCAAGCAACGCACTTAAACTTTGCTTTTTTGCAGTTAACTTCCCCCATCAGCGTAGCTCTCCACAACAGCCCTTGTTCAAAGCAGGCTCAACTGTTTTTGTCTTCACTGTGTTTTCACTTCATTAAATGAGAACATTTACAAAGAGGGAAGTTGTTTTCTTATTGCTGGGAAACAAAGGTTGCTTGGTGGTGACTCCAGTACTAAGAACTCACTCTCTCTGGAAAAGATCAAGGCGGCTTTAGTTACACATTTACATTATAAATGAGGCTTATGGGGACTACAGACAACTCCCCCAGCGTCAGAGGCAGATTCAGACCTGCGAGTGAATAGCTGCGTATCATCTGAAACACAGACATTTTCTATACCCACATTTCTGGTCCTTGACCAATACGAGGTAGTTTAACCAACCTTATTTTTGACTTGTCCGTAAATCTTGGCCCAGTCTATGCCATCAAGATAGGACTAGTCAGATTTTCAAAGTACAGGGATGACGACAATTGGTATTTGTAGAAGTGCATATTAGATGCAAGAGACCTTCCATACTACTTTTCCTCAACAGTGTAGAGAACACTGACTTATTTTAGAAGGTGGAGAAAAAAAAGAGAAAGTTTAAGCCTTCCATTGCAATTTCTACTTTTTAAAGAGTGTTTAAAAGGTTCAAATTAGAACTGGCACACAATACACTCCTCCAAAGCTTTACCATCAAGATTCACCAATGATTCACCCGCTGGCTTATCACAGCAAGATCAACAAAAAACGTTTGCAAGACAACTTATCATTGAATTGGATTTAGGCAATGAGAAACGACATCAGGAAATACCTTGTGGGGAAGCCCTTTATCTGAATTAAAAATGATAATCCTTCACCTGAATGAGAGCTACTTCAAAGGTTTTAAGAATCAAGACAAATTAAGCAGGCAGCGAGCATCGATTAAGAAGGAAAGCTCTGTGTTTCATCTTGTTTTGCTAGAAAAAGAAACTAAATCCCAATGCCCCACATTTGAATACACCTTCATTTTAATACATCAATTTTGGAACAGGAAAAACTCTTCCACTTTTACGAAGAGCAGAGTTTCACCGAAGAGAGGAAAATCCAGCCTTTACAGACTGAGCTGTACTCGAAGGGTGTGAATGGCAGAGAAGAACTGGCAGAACATTCACTGACAGACGTGCAGATGGCTCCGAGGGGACAGCTGCATCGCGTGGTGGGACGTAATCCGGTGAATCTCTTAAAATGAGACCTGATGGACGTTCATCTGGCAAATGTGAGTAGCCCCTTACCCTAACTACAGGCAAATAAACTGTGCAACCACCCTCCTTTCTCCCCATCAGACCTCACTACACTGGCAACTGCATTCTGATCTCATTTTACTTTGCCCCTCTTCTATAGCCCCTCCATTACAGTCCAGAAGCGTTTTACCACGTTGTGGCATGTGTCACTCAGGTCTTCTGCTCCCCAGTACAAGATGAAATTCGGCCTCTTAAGTATTAATGGTATCTATTAATTATATCCAAGATAAAATAAATAACCCTTCTATAAGTTACACAGAAAAATCAATAGAACAAGTCAATATCAGTAAGGTAAACACTTTGCTTCGTTTTAGAGGCTAAAAAGTTCCTGTTTACTACACAAGTGTAAAAAGTTCTATTGACCTAGGACTTCCTGATTCAGCCAAGGGAGCAAGCTTGCAGCACTGGGAACAAGCAGCGCCTGTGCTGGTCATATACAGTCCACCAAAGCAAAGCCTTCCCAAGTAACTGCCCAGAACGGCCCAACTGCTTCTACTTTGCAGTATCATCCCACTTTAAAGTTTCATAATGATGTAGTTAGTCTAAAATTTTCATGAAGGGGGCTGTTGAAGTTTTAATAATTATACATCGAATCCTTGAACTATAATGGCTTTTTACTTTCTGAAGTTTCCTTGATTTTTTTTTTAAATATAGACCACACAAATACACAATATTATACAAATTATGAGACAAGTACAAACAAGCATCTACTCTGCTCAGACTTTGTTCATGAATTCTAATTGAAGGCTAATTAATTCCTCAAACAGTGAGAGAAGCAAGCTTGAAAAACAATCTCATGTTCTCCAATGCGGTGAACGAGCTTTCACGTAGAGTATCTGGGAAGAAAAATTGTCAGTGATTCAAGAACTTATTGCAGCATGACATTCAGATTCTTATAATGCCATATTTACGATATGGCACTGAAATGGTGCTGAAATTTATAGCCCAGGTCTACATCTCTTATATTCAGAAGATCAAGGGCCCAGCTGATTCAAGGGACTACCACAGTCAATCAATCATGACCATACAGACATTACTGGATCCTGCACAGGTCTCAGAGTATTCCCTGTGCTTCCAATGCCCACAGGTGTTAAACAACCTATGCTCTAAGCAGCCCATACAGCCCTACAAACACTGCAGGTCACTACAGAAACCATTTCATTAACATCACCAGGGCTTCACTTGATCTTATTAGAGTATGAAGTGCTACGATGACTTGCTGTTTACAGTATCCTTGTCTCTGGAAAAGCATCTGAAAGCCAGGCAAGCCAGTAAACTGAGCATTTGCAGCTCATCTTGCCTTTTGTGGAACAGAAATGAAATTCCTGAGAAATTCTCCAGGAAACCAGGAGCTGAGGGACATGAAACCAACCATAAGCAGAGATGGACAAGAAAACATTTCTTTCCCTCGCATTCACCCAAAGCCATTAAATTCTAGCCACCGACAGCTCCTCTGTCACTCAAGAGTTCAGCATGGAACAAAAGGTTTTATTAGGTGTTCAGAAGAGCATAATACCTACTCCTCCTTGTCTTCTTTTGCTGCTCATACTTGTTAAAAGGGCTCTACTTGATCTAATCATGGTTCATTGAAAAGTATTTCAGACCCTACACTGGTATGAATGTCCCACTTACACCGTGCAAACATCCACACGGAAAGAGGAAGTGAGGATGGGAAGAGAGATTTATTGCAATACATTTAAATTCACCCTTTAGCTTAACTATATAAAGCCTTAGGCTTCATACTTTGTTTTGTCCATGTTTACATTTAGCTGTATTAGCCCATAATACTCTGAAGTTTAAGTACCCAGTTATGTTTCTTGCACATTTCAAGTATACCCTACTCCTAGGTGGTATGAACAGAGCTAACGAAAACCTGTTCAAGTAATCTTGTGGATGTCACCACAGCATAAACAATACCTCTTTGTTAGCAGGCCTGCCCCATGCAAAGCAGGCACAGCAATTTGCTGCTCACATTCTAGAAACGCAGCGAGGAAGCTTCTGACCTTCACATCCATTCTGCAAACTGCTGAAACGGAAAGCGTCTCAAAGCAAATGAGGACATTGCCCACAGCCATTACAAAATAACCCAGTATACAGACTAAACTCAAATTCAATAGCTACTTCATAATGTTGTATGAAGAGCTTTGATTCAATAAATTAAAAAAATCTCTATGGAGGCAGGAAAACAGCACAGAAGCTATTCTTGTGCTTTAGCTCAAATAAGTTACACTAGCCAAGACCGTAAGAATTTAGACCATTTTTTGTTTCTGGATCACCCTCACTCCAAACACCACTTACCACCAGTCACCCAAAACACGTACGGGATGTACACAGGGGAAGCAAACCAACCTTCCAGAACAGAGACCCTGTGGCTTTTGACAAAGAACAAAGCTCCGTGACAGGTAAGAGGAAATATCAACACTTATCTCCACACAGCTCTGTAGACACAGCCCAGGCTACTTCACACCTATTTAATCTCTTTGAAGTCTTCTGCAGTGTAAAAGGAACAGCTTCATGCTAAGTTTCAGGCATAACGATAGTTTATATACATCGCCCATCACAAAAATCATTAAATACAACTGAAATGGCATCATAAACGAAACCGTATTCTCAGCAGCTTGCAGTTAGTGCTGCTTATACAGCACATCACACACCACCCTGGCTTTCTGACAACAGGACCTTTCATGTGTTAACATTGCTACAAAGCACTTTGAAGTGAATGCAATAGCACTAATACACACACACACTGGCATTTCTGCTTGTCTCTTTAGTTCAGGCAGCATTTCCATGGTTACAGTGTTGATCACTATTGGCTTTAAGTACATTCCAAATATAGACCAAATGCATAGCTTGGCATTTTAAACAGCCCCTAATAACCACCCTGCAGGCTAGTTCTTGTAAACCAGCTTTGAGTCCCTGAGGTGTAACACACTCCATATATATAATATAATATGCTACAGTCCCACCTGAAAACTTCGCAAGCACACTGTTCATTATGTCAGCCAGGTCGTCTGTAAAAGCACCCGGACAGATCTTCAAGCAATCTCATCACAGCTTCTCCACCACTTTCTAAAACTTTGGTCCCCATCTTAAAAATAGCTTTGTCTTGCCTGTGCTTATCTTTCCTTTGAGGCCATCATGCAGCAACAGCATCAAGAGTGGTACTGAAATCAAAATATCCTTACTGCAGAAAACAGTACTTTGGGATATTATCTTAGCTGTTCATCGCAGGATTCTGTTGGCAACAAGTACACCTGTAGGTAGCTGCTGCAGAGAATGTTTTGGAGAAGTTCATCCTATGTATGCATTGACTAGCTAAGATTATGCATATTAGCATTACTTTCATTAGCAGGAGTTAGAACTAATTACCTTCTACTGCTACAGAAAATTATAGAAGACATTAAACCCAACCACAAGAAGATAGTAACAATTTCAGAAAAAAAATACCATTTTCTTGTAATTTAAAAAGTTTACACACGTTTCAGAGTTTTAGTTTACATTCTCTGTGAAGTATAAGAGAACTAAGGAAGTGCTCATTTTTCTACTAGCATACAAACCAGAAATCAAAAGGATTTCACAGGCAGCTTATCGAAAGGATGGTCCATTTAGATAGCACCTACAACTAAGTATCAGTAAAAGTCTAAGCTTATTCCAAGGAAATACTTGAATATAGTGATAAAGCATTCTTGACAAATTTGAATTATACTAAAAAAAAAAAAAGCAGAGCATATTTGCTTAAGACTGCCCAAAACCAAAACCAAGGGAGGGGATAGAAAAGGCAAAAAGAAGAAGCAAGGAATTACTCAAGGAGAGAAGGTTTAAAGCAAACTTCCTCTGTACTGGAGCATAAACGTGTGGGCTACAGAGCTAGCGAATCCCAGCCTCGACACCCACTCTTTTCAAGCATGAATAAAGTTACTTTAATATTTTAATATTTCATTACAGTAATTTAGACCTTATAAATAAAGCAGGAGACTCAAAGCAGGCGATGAAGCAATCTTCCAGAGAAGTGGAATTTTACTAGTAATTCACTGTTGACTTACGCAACTGTGGTAACCAACTTACCACACCAAGCAAAGAGCCTCTGCTTTCCTGCACCGGAAGAAAGAGCTACACACACAGAAACCTCTATTCTCAGGAGGGATGTGACCAGTCCAGCCACCTACATAGGCTCCTTGTATACAGATCACTACTTTATCCCCCTCAGCATACCCTTCCTGCACGGATACTACTCAATAGCTGGGCATTTTCATTCCAGAAGAGTGGTCACATAGAGAAGCTTTACTAACAAAACCATAGTGGCCTGAGCATTTCCAGCAAACTGGAAGAGGACTGGCTCTTAACCACCGAAGAACCATTCTGCTACATGTAGAGACACAGTCTCCTTGCAGATAAAAAGGGAACTCTTCAATGATTAAATGCAGCTTTATTCAAGCTTTTGATGGTAAAAGCTATACTGATTCAGCAGGCAAAACAGTTTGGGGATAAAGAATCTGACATGAAGAAGAGGGCTAACATTCCATCTTTTATCTGTAAAAGATGATCTTTAATAACCACAGGCATGCCCCAACAGTACTTTAATTGGAAGAGTGGTTTCTTTAAAATAGATACAAGTCACTTGTGGTTTGCTTAAATAAATTTTCACAGCTGGAACTGTGCAATACTTGATTCTCGTACGGGAGCATGAACGTCCATCTCGTTCAGAGAACAAATGAATCACCAGGGTGGGATGTGAGGAGCAAGTGGGCAGCCAGTGCAAGAGTTTAGGAGTTACTTTAGGAGTTACTGCTTGCCTCCCAGACACTCACAAGAGCATCATTAATTCTCTTCCTCCCTTCAAGATGTCTAGAGAGCCTGAAAGAGCCCAAGGCACAGTGCCACTCCACTAAACAGTGAGCGAGGCCAACTTCAATTGCAGCCTCTGCACAATCTTGAGACACAACTCTCTAAAATTTGAAGCTAGAACAGAGAAGTTGGGCAAGCACCACTCCTTCCTCAAGAAAAAAAAAAAGACTACAGACAGAAAACCCAAACATGCTGAATGTAAATAATTTTAATCTCACTTTCCTTTGGAGTAAGCCAGGAAAGCCCAACCACTCAGGTTAGGTTGGCTTGTGGCTGGGAGACCAATATCAAATTGCTGGTTGGGAAAAACCCTGACATTGCTGTGGTCTAGGCTGAAGGTTGAATATCAAGGATAGACTTTACGGCCACGCCGCTGGACATTGCTCCTCAGCATACGCAGACCTTAGCTGACTTCACGAGGGCAATAGCAATAGCAGATTTACTTGCAGTTTCACTTTAACTTGTTTATATTAAATGCATGCTCAAAACTATTCTACAGAGAAAATGAGTGTTTGCTGTGTCCGTGTTCAAAGCAAGACAGATGGAAATCAGTTCTGGCCCAGAAGCCGCGTAGCTGTCAGCACAACACTGTTTGACAGAACGTGCCCTGCAATTGCAGTTAACTTCAGTGGTTTCTCGGATAGAAACCTTGGCTTCTGACCCCAATTGCAGGGGACACGACTGTTCTGGCTCAAGGTTAAAGTACTATGGGGAAGAGGCTGACCTCCAAAAAAGCATCACATTAAAGGCTGGCAACAGGCCAGTGAAAGCTTAAATGCTTGGAGACATGTGATTACTGGGGAATGTGAGCTATTCTCAAGCACTTCCTATTTCTCTGCAACAATAGCAATACGTAAACCTTTACAACACAGAGACTTATCTTTCTTTGAAATTTTTAAGATACACACATCAAAATGACTGTAAACCATTAAGCTTGTCTTACCACTGCTTGTAAATAACCCATTACTTGTCTTGCAGCAGCTGAACAGCGACAGCTATGTTCTGCATTGATAACAGGCATCTCACAAACGCACAGGATACTGTCACACTGAAAGAGAATTTGGTACTTAGCTTCCCCTTTCCTTTCCAGTTAACAAAATTGCATGTCTGGTTCCTCTGCAGTCAGTTTTACTTTAAAATTCAGCTGCAACCCTACTGTGTCCACTGAGGATCTATTTTTGGAACAGTCAAATATTCTTTACTGCTCTAGTGCTCCATGCTTAAGTCTCATTTTTATGAGTCCTACAATTGGTATTAGTCGATTTTTGGTCTTAGAATCACAGACACTTTCACTAAGCAGGTCTGTTAAAACATGTTTAACATCTGGAATATGTTAGGGTATTTTAAATAAAATTATTACTGTGTAGACAAAATCTAATTTATGAGTGGGGGAGGAAAGGATGACTACAGCATTGCTACAGCATAGGCTCAGAATTCCTCATTAAGCCATTGTCTGAAAGGTTAAAGACTTGTACTACCACAAAGAACAAAAGTCTTCTGATCTCCATCTCCATCCAGATAACCCCCCCCACCGCATGAAGGTTCAGGGAAACAGGTTTGACTTCATTGTCTCGAACTGCACCCACCAGGTTTTAATCTGGCCCAGAGGCAACTGGCCTCTAAGCACTGCAAGAGTGATTTCACTCTACCAAGAGTCTAACCAGTACAGCAAAGAAAGCTTTGCCAAAAGGACATAATTCAAGATAAGTAGCATGGCTCAACTGTAAAGGTCTTGCTTTGGCTTTTGGAGCAGCAAAACACCAGCTTCCAGGTGGAAAGCAGCTGTACTCAATATTAAGCAACCCAATTAAAATTTATTAAGTACATCAGTTAAATCTTGAGCACTGACTAATGTCAGTGGAATGTCATTAAAATGCAGAACGATAGGGTCTGGGGCCTTCAGACAACTTACCTCTTAAGCTAGGAAGTTAAATTTAAAAATCTGAACCTTACATGCATGTCTGATGTATCAGGAGATGCCTCAAAACGGTTAGAAATTGATGGTGCAAGATCAACAGTACGGAACGACAGTGGTTTCTCATGTGGAATCAAACTAATACACAGATTAAGACTCATCACCATGAAAAAGAATAATTTAAAAACCGAGGGAGATATCTTACAGATCTAACAGGGCAAGGAGCACAAAGGATACCAGTAGGGTTTTACTGCCTCTTCCAACACAAGGAGCAGGTCGTATGAAGCTGAGTGAGCAGGAGCCAGGCTCTAGATAAAGGATACATCTCCAGCCAGAGCATGTCATGAAGCACAAACTCCTGCTGGAGGGTGTCACGATAGCGAGTTCGCTTGGCTCCAGAAAGGAATTGTGCAGGCAAGAGAAAGAAACCACACGCGGTGCTATTATAGACAGCGGGCACATTCCAGACCAGAAGGGCTGTCAAGCCACATCACTGCGGGATGAAAGAGCGCTCCGAGAGAGAGTTACCCTACGTTTATCCCGTTCTTATCCTCTTCTCTACAGGCAGATGCTGCCCCTGGCCACTGCCAGGTACACATCACCCTAGCTAGACAGGCCTCATGGTGCACTTAGTACTGTGGTTCCCATTAAGAGACAGAATACAATCCTTTTCCCCACACCCAAATGCATCCCTAAGAAATCAATAACCAGGTAATACCACTGCTAGATGCATCGTTGACACACGAAGGTGGTACAACTTCTGCAGCCCTGAATCTGCCCTCCACTAAAATACAAAAAGAAAGATGCCACCTAGCTTCAAAAGGTAAGTTAAAAAAAAAAAAAGCAGTCAGCTCCTTTCATTCTTTCCTTAAAAGCAATTAAAATCGTAGATTACGGACCACCAGTTTTGTTCTTTACCCTCCTTTACAGCAAAGAAAGGCAGAGAAACAAAAGCAAGAATCAGTTTAGCCAACACAGAACAAACAAGTTGGAGTGAAATTGCTTTAAATCCTGTTCATTACAACATCAGTGGCTGCACCATGCAGACCATGAAACACTTCAATAGAAATAAGTAATTTCAGAGAGCCATGAATTCCGTAATGAAGAATTTATCCACACGCCAATGAATTGCACAGCAAAGAGAGAGTTTTGCAAATTAAGTAGTGTAATTTACACACTGAATGAAATAGCCAGAAAAATGTCCTCTGGAAAGGATTCCGCTGACTGATGTTCCTGAACTGGACTTAATGTCTATGGCATTCACATTTTACACTAAATGAAGAGACACAACACACTCGAGAACAGAAGTGTTCTCATCAGGAAGCTAACTGTTCCCCTTCTGCTGTGGCATAAACATAAATGACACATGGCCATCCTGAGCGCCACCAGCGAAATATTCATTTTCACAAAATGAGATCTATTATTATCAAAGCAATATGATATAATATTACAGCGATAGAAAGTTATCAGACACAGAGAGGCTGAAATATTAAGAGTTTTGCAATGTAGTTTTCAACTGTTACACTGACAGTTCTGTATATATTCCAAAAAAACACCTATACTCAATTTTTGAGACTATAAATAACATCAGAATGAAAACTGTAATTATCTAACAAGTAATCCAAAATGTACATAACCCTACAGATGTAGATATCCAACTTCATAAATCTCAGTCTTGAAATGCTAATTTAAGAGAACCCACATATATATGAATTAAAACAGTTTAAATAAAAATTCATTTTTAATACAAAAGGGTAGCTTCTCTTTGCTCCCTCCCACGATCCCTCTGCTGTCACCCATTAAAGCTGTTAGGTTCTACGAGCCCTGTGCTATTTTTATTTTCAAATTTACTGATACATAGTCCCCACACCTTATTATCATAAAGTAAAACCCAAGAGGAATCCAAGACAGAAAATGTTCAAATCTGAAGTTTCACACATGAATACAAAGCAAGAAAGCCAACCACTCAGCTTGCACGCTACCCCATCAGATAACAAAATACCTGTTGGGGTTTTTTTAAATTTTTCATTTTTCTAAGGGAAAAGGACAGATTCTTGTTTTATGCCAAAGCAACTCTCAGAATCCACAACTCCAAGCCATTAAGCACAATTTGCAAACACTTTGCACTGCTAAATAATACCAGGCCTGAAGACTGCTGAATCGATTTTCTCACAGCCCCTTCGTTTACTGTTAAGAGCAACGGGCTTCAGCATTTTCCAAACTGCAGATCCCTAATTTTTTCCCCACGGAATCAAGGGCTCCTGCAGTGCAACATTCACTGGCAAATGCCCTGCTGACTCGCTCTTCCTTGCTTGCGGCCAGCTGCCATCAGCTCACTAACAGTGCAGGGGGGGCGATCACCTTCTCCCACAGGGGTGCTCATCAGCCTCCGGTGAGCCTGTGAAGAAATCAGGCTGACAAGGTATTTATCTTCCTTTTTTCTAGCTCCCTGAACTGGCTTTCCAATGAATGCGTCTTTGCAAGAAAAGAACAAGAGCAAGCTGGAACGCCAACTGAGCTATAGTGGGAAACCACATTATTCAGTTATGTTTCTCTGACCCTTAGAAGAGAGAGCCCATGAACCACAAGCTGAAAACCTCAGTGGACTGGGCGGAAATCAGTATTATTTGAGCAAAAGCACCTCAGAGAAAAGCACTGGGACCTGATCTCAAATTTTGATGGCTCATTGCTTGCTCGCACTCTTCTGGCAAGGCCACCCCACGCTGCAGCAGATCCCAGATGATTCCAGCCAGTCCTTCCAGCCACGTTGCCACCATTACGTTCCACCAGCATTGAGTTCTTGGCATGACTCTCACCTCAAACACCACTGACTGATTACAACCGAAACAAGCTGCATGCAAATTGACTGTGAGAAAGCCAAATTATTAAATTACCTGTAATAGGCCCTACTTAACATTTTACCTGAGCTGCTAACCCAACCCATCTTAACTATGTCACAAAAATGAGATAAAAAGAGTTAATAATTCAGCTTAACAGCCTAGTGCTTCATTTAGAATATATACACAGAGTAATTTTAAACTACGTGAAAAATTGGAAGACAAATTCACTTGGGAGAAAAGAAAATAGACCATTTAAGACAAACCTGTAATTAATTTTAACTTGAGCTAATTAACAGATTTCCTTGCAGATTCTCAGAAGGTTCATTCTATATCCAGAACACAACAGTTTTTGGGTTTTTTTGTTGTTTTGTTTTTGGTTTTTTTTTTTTTTAAGATCACATCACCACCCTCCTTCCAGAAACATACTGAAGTCAAACTAAGGGTAAAGCAAAAAACCAGTCTCGGTTATGAAAAAAATCACAGCGAATACCCCTCGGCTCTGTGTTTGAAAATCTGGACTCTAAAAATCCTCAGGGGTTGCTTCCAATCCCCGAGTGGCCCATGCCACTCGGAAACAACTCATTCTACACCTGCAGCCAACGTCTGATCTCTCTGCAACCTCTGGCTCCTCCCCGAACATGGGTTTTAGAATTAACACACGCAAAAAAAAATACACCGGTAACTCCCATAGGGTTTTGAAGGCTTTTACGTGTGCTTCTTAATGGCTAACCACAGGGTAAGTCACGATTGTGAAGTTATACCTTTTCCAGATCATAACTGTAGCACCACGGGTGTCTAGGACCCTGCAGAATGCGTTAACCACTTCCTTTCCGCCAGGTTCCGACGTCTATAACTTAGATCTTTAATTCAAAGGCAACAGTCACTTGTCCAATCAACAGATTCTAGAAGGAGCACTTCGCACCACTCTCGGAGCTAAAACACCTGCGAAGGGTGAAAAGCTTGGAGTGCTTTCAGAACAAGTAACAAGAACTGTTTTGATACATATTTTTCTTCCATTGACACCTCTCAGAGTTTGGCAGTAGTGGTGTTTTAGTGCTTAAAGTGCAAAAGACTTGTTAAAAAAAAACTGACTAAAAGCATTTGGTGCACAAGAGAACTGCAGCTGTCAGCTACAGTCAGGTCATGTGTTTGCCCACAAAAAACAGGAAACAGCTAGCCATGGAAATATCTAAGCAGGCCATGAAACAACACGTAAATTGCTCGGTAAGCAGGCTGCTAAGTCAATATTTTCCCCTAGTGCTCAACTTAACTGTGACGTTTGTTAACCAGGGCTCATTCCAAACAAGTGGCCAAAAATTCATTTGTCTTACCACGTGTGCTAACACAAGAGACCATCAATGACATAAAACAGCAGTTACGTCGCAGACATTTAATATAAGAAATTCCATATAAGGCATTATTCCACCACAGTCCTACCAAGGCATTTCCAACAGTAAATAAGGCTGAATTTTGAACAAAGACAGGAAGCAAAGTAGATGAGAAGTCCGGGAGTCAAACAGCCAAAGGGAAAACCACTGAGCAGCTTCAGGAGCCGACACTCCGTTTGCTCCCTTCCCTGTGCTTTAAGTATCCACGACAAATCCCCAAGGTGGTGTACGGCAGCAGGGGAATACAATCCTGCTCTATATATTTAAAGCCTACTTTGTGCTTTCAAAAGCACTTGGAGAACAGCTTCCTTTTTCTCATCAGCCTCTCTTCACGTGATGTGTGGAATGCATTTTTCCCAAGAAAAAGCAAATAAAACTAGAAGAAATAAAAATCGTAGGGATTTATGAGCAGTTGTGGCACTTGACTTGGTACACAGTCATTTTTTTTTTTAATGTCACTTTAAAGTAATAACCTTTAAAATGAAAAGATGAGGTACTGCCTGATCAGGAAACTCATTACAATCTAGATCAACGGATTATACTTTGATTTGTCAATCTGAAAAAAAAACCCAGATAATTTTTTTTTTCTAATCTACTCTATCATTGAAGCGTATTTATGGCATCTACAATCTTATTACTTTCCTGTAATTTAGGTATACTTTAAATCATGGAGATTTACCTTAAACATTCGGTTTTTTCCAGACCCCTAAAACCAAAGAAAGCCTGTTCTCCAAAAGCAGAAAATTCAAACCATTAAAATTACAATATAATCAAAAGGGCACTACACATTATACTTAAGAGAAAGATTCATGCTTTAGACACTTTAGATATTCTATCAGAACAAAGGAATTACATGAGACTTTTTTTTTAAAAAGGATTTTGATGAGAATACGTAGTTTGTAAGAAAGTTTTCAGCCTCAAGGCAGTGCAAGATTAATTGCTATTTTGATCTTAAAATAAAAATCAAACGCCTTATTTCCACAACTGTAGGCTCCTGACATTGATGACTAGTTTACTGACGGACTTCTTTTCATTGTTTGGCAGCGGTGGAAGCTGACAAATGCTAGGAACTTTAACAAAGTGGAAACATTATTTTAGGTATTCAGAAGACTGCAAAATACCTTTGGAAGTTTGTCTCCTGTCGCAGTCAAATTTGAAAATCTTAGTTTTCACAAAGCCACAAATTCTTAAAATCTACATTAATTTGACTAAACAGGACAAGTTTAGAGCACACTTGCTGTGTTCAGTCACGTTACTATTCATATTTATTTCTGATACTAAGTAATTTGCGGCTGTAAGTAGGACATTTTCTAAATGGGCTGAAGAGCAACACATTTTCCACAGAGCTTCCAGAAACTAAAAAAAAAAACCAAACCCAAAACCCCTCTGGTCAATGGTTCAACTCAATGTGGTTCTTGCAAAAATTTTACTTATTTTCTATTTGCATAACCTCCATCCTTGGAATGCCATAGTAACTTATTATTCACTATTTAAATTTGCTTTGGAAATTAAACTCAAGGGGAATTATCTAATGTATGTCAGACTGAAAGTGAGCTGTGAATCTCCAAAGTTAATTTTAGCCTCATGTGTGTTAAGAAAGCTTTAAGATTCAAGTTCTTAACTGCCTTTTAATGTTAAGAACTACTTATGCAGTAAAGTCTATATTACTTTAAATGAAACCTTTTTAAGATAATATCAAAAACTGAATTTATAATCTTTAAAAGCATTATAAGAGCAGCTTCTCAGTTTTTTTTCTCCAATACATTTAACCTTGGTAACTTGACAAGTGAGTCTAAGTAAACAGTCATTTTTCCACATTTCAGCTGGTTACAGCATTACGTAAACTTCAACATGAACAGGAGGAAAAACAAGGCAAGATTCTATTCCCTCTGATGAACAGCTGTGAAAGTTGGCTGTTTGTTTTTTTTAAGATGTGTATCTATACATACATACCGAATTTTCAAGAAGCTGATTATGACAGATAGGCCACAGAGCAGCCAAAAGTCATTATGTCATCCTTGGTAACCATTTGGTAAAATCAGATTGCCTCCATTAGGCCTGTCGGACTAAAATGCGGTAATTTCTAGCCTATGATTCTTGAATCTTTTCAAGCTCAGGGGATAGTTTCATTAAAGACCTGCAAGCAGCTCTCACTGTTTTCAAAGCAACTTAGATCTTATCCAGAACCACACAATTCACTAGTAAAAGGGAATCTTCAAGGGAAGTGGCTTACACTAGGTGTTACATAGCTCGCCCTAAACGATAAAGGAAGGCGAAAGCACGCAGCAATGGATCTCCAAACTCTCTACCAACAACAGCACTTCACCAGTTCTCTCTCAGACTTGCAAGATAAGGGGCTGTGCCTTGAAGTATACTGTTGTAGAGATACATTAAGGCTCAACACATGATTTTTGGATTTCGGTGGAGGAGTGCAAGAGAGAAACTTGGTTTCAACACCAACTCAACTTGGAAAAAGAATTTTCACTGCATCTATTTTAGAAGTCTTTATATCATAATTGTCTGCAAAACACTTGTCAATCTCGGTTCAGATCAAAGCCAAATTAGATCCAGCTTTTTGTCTTAATATAATGGCACTCAGGCTTCATAAAGAACAAAGTTCTCTCAAAGCACACTAGAGCAGCATGAATGGAATGCTGATTGTACTTTATTCTCCCTCAAGTACCTCTTTGGAGCCCAGGAAAGGAAAAGTGGGCAAATGGGAAGTTTATAGTGTAAATGACCCATTCCGCAAGTGGCACTCACTTGCTTGCTTCTGGAAAAGAAAAATTTTCTGCTGATTTCTCTATCTGAAAGCTAAATATTAGTTTGACTTAATGAGCTCCAATTTGTACTTGGAACACACACCATCCAGGAAATCTTTACAGTCCACATGGGCTTCGCTGACACTGGTGATCTTCATTACTACTCTATTGAATCAACTACCTCTTCCATTCCATGAAATTCTCCAAGAATGGAGGACGATTTTCCAAATAAAATTTTTAAAAGTAGTCTGCACCTTAAGACAAAGATGAGATCCCACGCAACAGGACCCAGGCTGTTGAGGAACAGTGAATTTGGTTAGACAGCTCTGCATAAAGAACACTTTGACCAAAGGTTTCTTCAAGAGGCTTTTTTACTGACAACTGAGCATCTCTCATACGTGGGTTTGAAGCCCTGTTTGAGAACACTTTCTCTCAAAGCTTGGGTGCACATGAGAAAGAGGGACAGAGGAAAAAAAAATCAAACATAAACCCCATATTGTTAAAATTGTTTACTGGGCACTTTAAATTCAAGCTTGGTACATACCAGGATGCGCTCCTCATTTCAGAAGAGCTGCTAATACAGTTAAAGTTATAGCGCTTCTTTTGTTGAGAATATGCAATACAGTACTTCCACTTTAGTAAGCACAAAATTTGACAGGAATATTCCTTCCAGAAATGCTTCATCAACTTAGCAATTCAACCAAGGGAAAACAGCAAGAAAAGGTGTGAAACTACCATATACTGTTCACATTCTTTAAAGAATTTGACTAGCGGAGGCACTCTTCTACATACTTTAGAAAATGCACAACCAGTTTTGATAAATCATCACCAGGAATTTTACACATTTTAAAAAACAATGATGTAACAGAAGGGACACGGCAGGAGAAGGATGTTTATCCAGTGATCACATTCTGAACAAGCTCAAGTGATAACTCGCTGCCCCAACATAGACGAAGTAAATCATATGTATTATAGCTAATCTAAACTTTTAGTCTCTGAAAGCATCCTGTTCAGCTGACTGCTTCTTTTCATAAACATTCTTCTCCTCTTAGCTCACTGCTTTAGTTTTTCAACTATTGTTTTCTCCTAGATGCGTATGTAGTATAGCCTCTTTCTTTCCAAAGGAGAAAAAAGCCTTCATGTAAGACGACTTAATATTAGTTAAAGATTATTCTTCAAATGTTACCCCAAGCTACAGAACAGTTCTAGAGCTCAAAGTTAATATTAAGTCAGAAGTGTTCCCATTTACATCCAACAAAGCATTGCGAGAAATCCTGATGTTAGCATTTTAACTCAAAATATCCTTGAAGAAATAACTTAAAAGGATTTTTGCCTTCAATTCAACAGCACAATAAAGACTCATCAGTTCAACAAACACCCAGAGAATTTTGTCCAAGAAACTCATTTTTGTTGATTGATCTTGGAACAAGAACCAGTACACTTCACTGAAAGACAGGTTTACACACACAACCAAATTTAAATTAGAAACCATCAGAAGTCTACCTGTCAGAGTATAGTAAGGTCCTAAAAGACCTTCAACATATCACAGATTCTCCAGCATTCATGAAAATAAGTTCTCTCTGCCTTGAAGTGTTTGCAACAGCAAGACCTGCATGTGTTACACTGGAGGCAGTTTCAGGACTAAGATAAAAAGAAATTGAAGTATTCCCCTTAGAGTGATCTAATCCTTTTTTTGCCCTGTGGCTGCAAAGGATCACTTCTGTAAGGAACCCTGCACTCCGAACCGTGTGATCTATCTAAATATTTACACTATGAACACTATTAAAACTCCCCTCTGAAGCCATCAAACATAGTATTTTCAGCAAGTGAAACAAAACAATTACTATTTAGATTATTATTTAATTTTAACTGTTCTTATCAAGTAGAAGCTGACCTGACTGCTGTCCTCAACTGCTCTTTGTAACTTATGAGAGCCACACAGCTATGGTTTTGGCTGAATATACGTAAAAACATCAAATACCTACTTCCTTTCTATTTTCTAAAATAAAAAAGGGAGGGAGAGGGGGAGAGAAAGAAAAAGAGGGAACCTAATTAGGGTTTTCTTCTTTTTTTTTTTTTTGGTTACTATTTGTAACATGAGCACACAAATTAGCAATCATGCACCCAAAAGGCTTTTTGTTCATCTCTCTGGCCTCTGTAGCAAGACGGCTTTTTTCCTCCCCCCGAAGTATTACCAATGCTCAGAACGCTTTCTCCTCTTTTATTCAGGCTTAGCCTTGCTTTCATGGCTTTCCCCTGTGCTCCCTTGTCCTGTAAACTCCATACTGATGAAGACGCAACTACGATAATCTTTTAATCAACGTACTTGACATTTTCTCCCATGCTAGAATAGATGACTCCCAGTAATCAACTGGGAAGTGTGCTTTGAGTCCACTCTTAACTTTAAAATAAAACTACGAGCTATAAACTTTGGGAGAAAAAGAGAACACATTACGCAAACAAAAAATACTCTGGGTAGAGAAGAACCCATCAGAACACACACCTTGTATTTTATGTATCATTTCAGATTTCTATGTTCTACAGTACGTATCAAACGGAGCTCTGTTAAGAACTTAGCAAGATAAGGAACGGTTAAGGAAGAAAATTACAGCAAAAATTAATACTTACAGCCATAATTAGCTCAAAAGGGTGTTTATACACCCGTACGGGCGATTGGTATTTCTGCACCATAGCTGCAGTTAGTATGTTCAACTCAAACCTGAAAAAGAAATTTGAAAAACCATCTGTCAAATGTAGGAAGCCATTTTCAATCTTCTCCTACAATTATTGTGGCATGATACCACACCAATTCTATAGGAAATCCTCCACAATTCCTTTTTTTTTTTTTTTTTGGGGGGGGGGGGGGGAAGAAGCAATGCGGCCCTGAAAAGCTATGTATATTTTTGTCAGAAATGACTTATTTCTTCCAAAGACAGCACAACATTAGCACATTTTCAGTCCAGTTTTAGCAGCGAATCTTAACACACTTTATGACTCTTAGGGTGGTGAGACTTCCTGTGCTGTGGCTGCTGAGAAACAAACATTGACACATAGCAGCGAAAGGCAGAAAAGCAGTGCCCAGTGCCCCAGCACGGTAATTGGGCTGCCTTGCTTACAGGTCATTATGAATGGGGATTGGTTTAAAAAAAAAAAAAAAGAAAATAAAACAAAAAAGGTGGCTAAAAATTATATCCAGTGTTAAAATCCCTTGTTTTCAGAAAGAAAGAAAAACCCCAGATCACCACAGCACACTGATATAAGGTGTTCCTTCATCATTTCCAAATCAAATTCAGACTTTTGCGAGAGGAACTTCAGAGGCAGCTGGGGAGAAAAACTTAGAGAAACTACAAACAGCCCGATACACGGCCAGAAAAAATTCCCTAGCAAAACAGACAGGCACTATTCCAACGGCTTCGTGTCTGCTTTTCCCAGCAAGTGTTTGACCCAAACTCTCTTGAATGCAATTACATTTATTAAAATAAAAAAACACCCCAAACCACCAACAACCTGGCAGTAGCACTTGCAGATGAAACCACGGGCTGCTAGCCAGACTCGTTTCAGCGAGAAGCGGCTTTCTTATGATAAGTTGCAATTATTTTTTTATTTTTTAATGCGGTCTCACGTTATCCACAGCGCTTCTGGAAAGCGTGACCAGCCCCAGCTACGGAGGCAGGCTCAGACAGGAGGAGCCGCCAACGATAAATACAAGAGTCACAAGAAAGTTCACCCGACATCCTAATTCAAGAGAGGAATTTACCCATGACTACCCTGCCTTTCATAAGAAAAAAAAAAAAAG
>VZSF01002735.1:72412-95579 GCA_013398295.1 Chionis minor
GGGGCCGCCCCGGGACGCGGCGGACACCTGTGACAGCCCGCCGGGCCGCTGGGCGCCGGGACCGCCCGCCGCCGCCCGCAGGGGGCTCGTCGCGGCCCGGAGGGGGCTCCCGCCGCCCGGGGTGAGGGGCGATGCCAGAGCGGCGACCCGTCCGACGGCCGGTANAGGAAAGCTGGAGAGCGACTTTTTACAAGGGCATGTAGGGATAGGACGAGGGGGAATGGCTTCAAACTGGAAGAGGGAAGTTTAGATGGATCTCGGGAAGAAATGTTCCACCCTGAGGGTGGTGAGCCCCTGGCCGGGGTTGCCCAGAGAAGCTGTGGCTGCCCCATCCCTGGAGGTTCAAGGCCAGGTTGGACAGGGCTTGGAGCAACCTGGTCTAGTGGGAGGTGTCCCTGCCCAGGGCAGGGGGGTGGGACTGGATGATCTATAAGGTCCCTTCCAACTCTAACCGTTCCATGGTTCTGTGCTATGTCCCTCATGGAGGCGACACCGTGGCTCTGCCTGGGCCTGTGGCTGCTCACGGGCTCCGGGTGGGTGCCAGGTAGGATGGGAAGCAGGGGGCAATGCCGAGTCTGAGGCGGGAGCCCGGAGTAAGGGGCAGCTGTGGTGATGGTGGCAGGCTGAGGGGAGCAAGAACAGGAGAGGAACAGCCCCAAAGGCCTGGCTGGGACGTAGTTTATCTGTGCTGAAAGGGTGAAGAACTGCGGCCTGGGGTCTCCTGAGACAAAGCGCTGCATCGTTTCATTCATCCTGAGCCGTGGCCCCGTTTAGGCTACTCGCCCGCGGAGGTGCAGAACCTGTCCCAGGGAGCCGCAGGCGTGCGGGACGGGGCAGTGGCACCCTGGGGAGAGCCCCCCTGCGGGGTCTGACTCGGCCCCATCCCCTCGGAATGCTGCAGCCGCCCTGGGAGCGCAGGGAACCCGCCTTCGTCACCCCTCGAGCATCTTTCTGCCTCTGGTCTGTCCCGTTTCCAGCCAGCAGTCACCCGGCCTAGCGCGCTCTGCGGTTTGGGATGTCTGAAAAGTTCCGTCTTAGACCACTTTGAAGCGCGGTTTAACTATCACCTACTAAAAGCAAGAAATATAATTATGTTTTGTACAGTTCTAGCCTATCACAAACTGTGTCAAAATAAGGACAATTAGCAGGCCATGCCTGTGTTCTCTTCAATGACTCTCTTACAGCAATTTGTTTGCCCAGAACATGCTTTATTACCGGCTTACTCCCTCAGAAAATAAATCTTTTTACAAAAATTTGGAGTCATTATCCTGTCCTTTTGGTGCAAATCTGTCTCTAGGAAGGTTGAATTCATGGTTACTATTAATGAGAGATCCAGTTAGAGTGCCTTCTTACACAAACCACGTCTCTTTTAAAGTTAGTTCAAGAACACCCTGTTGTCTGATCTGAAACGAGTCGTTACAAGAAGTTGTTTAATGTGTTGAGAAATTGCTCCTCTGAATCTGGTTTCTGTTGTGGCACTTGGCCAGTTGCCTTCATGTAGCTGAAGTTAACTAGTTAATCTAGTAACTCTGTAATTAGATTTAGTTATCTGATTGATATTCCCTGCCATCATGCCTGTAACATCCTTTTCCTGCTCCGAAAGCCTGAGATACAATCCTGCCAGCAGAGCAGGGCGAGGAATTCACGCCCACTCAGATTCCTCTTTGTTCGTAACATTTCTCTCTTTAGATTCTGAGAAATGTTTTAATTCTTACTGACTGCCACTATTCTACTTAACCAAATGGCCATATAACCAGAAAAGGTTTAATGGGACTTTTCAAGGTATTCAGAGTTTATTGATAGCATGAAAGCATTAAAGTGAAAGTCCGTAATTTAATGTTTAAATCAATCGTGGTAGCTGTCTCGCCCGTTTTCTGCAGAAACAATAATCTTAACAAGGTAGACACAGAAGAGGAAAGTAACATGGTTTTAATTTTTTCCATTACTGTTTAATATTCCTGTTACATCTTCTCTTATGGAAGCTCCAGCAGTGCATCGTTAGAAGGAATGTAAATGAATAAAGGGGTGGGTGAAATGTTTAAGGAATGCCGTGAGGCATGCTGAAGACTGGAGCCCAGAGGACAGAGGCTGAAAGTGCAAACCGTTCAATATTTTCAGAAAATTAGGAAGGCGGCTTGCCAGATATGGAGGGAAGTTGGGCCTTAGGGAGGTTATGCAAGGTCGGTCCCTCCCCACCAGCCGAACACTTTTCCTGGATTGCATTCCTTCACGTTATGAACTTTGGTTACACAACTCAAAGACCAGTCATTTATCTTGTTTCAGGCAATATTGCCATGGAAATTAATGGGAACTATTGGTAGTCAATCCTTTATTATTAATAGTAACTAACTGGAAGTGCAATTGCCTGGAAGCAGCGCAGGGCTGATGTATACAAGAAAAGATTCAAAACGCCTCTGGGTCTTACTGTAACTTAATGCAAGCCCCTGGAATTTCAGCAGGCAGGGACTTGCTCTGGTTTCATTTGCATCCTAGAGAGCAAATAAAAGTGAAGTGGTCCTGGCTTCTTACTGTGCAGCAGGTCTCATCTTTGCAGATTTTGTACGAAAGAGAGGAGATTGTTAGGAGTTCGCAACAAGAGAGAACGTGATTTGTTCAAGATCTTGCTGCCAAGCTGTACATTTATTAAAAATATGTAAAAGAGGGATGAGATGTTGAGTTCAGATATACTGAAGTTCTTCAAGAGCTGTTCCCTAATAAATCAGTCTCATCTGAGCCAGTGGCATTTTTTATGTACTGTTGGCTACATTGAAATAAATACCTGCTTCCTAAACCTTTAAAACCATGAAAAAAGGTCCCAAAAGATAACATTTCCAGCTGAAATAAGCATTATGCCTGACAAACAGCTAATGGGACAGAGTTATGCCCTAGGAACATGCAATTCTGGTTTACACACAGTTCTTATTAAATGCATTACAGGTACTTATCAGGTGTCACAATTTTGTATATCATGTAATATCATGTCTCACAAAATGCTCCACGAAAAGTCACGCAGTAAGTCGGTATGAGAAAGCAGACCGGAGCTCTTCGCTCCTGGGGTGAACCCCTTATTCCCAAACACCGCTGCCTTTTCTGCCGCCGTAGTTTTCCACCATTGACAAGGTTGGGAATGGGGTGAAATATCGCCAGACCGGCCTGTGTTCAGAGAGGTGATGTTAACGTACGAAACATAGAAGGCATGAAACTCTTGTGCTGAGATTTTGATTCAGGATTAAATTGGCCTAAGTTTACTGTAGTTTAGTGCAGTATAAGCGAAGGTGTATTAACTTTATACCATTATTTCATTTATCTGAGCTTTCCCATGTGTCACGGTGTAGAAAATCCTTAAACGACCTTGTAGACTGGAGCAGTATAAGCAAAGGTGTATTAACTTTGTACCATTATTTCATTTATCTGAGCTTTCCCATGTGTCACGGTGTAGAAAATCCTTAAACGACCTTGTAGACTGGAGCCCTTTATGTTTTGATGTCACAAACAGTCAGAAACATGTTTTTTCCTTTCTCCTCGAGTGCCTGATAGGAAAATCGAATTGTAGGCTGGGAGCTGGCCAGGGACACCAGCTGCCAGCGCTTGGACTCCAGCAGCTGACATCAGAGCGCAGGCACCATTGACATAGCAAAGGTTACACAGACGAACATTAGCAAAGAGGACTAAGTCCTGATTCATAAAATATGTGAATCGGGACGAGCATGTGGAAAGCATCCCAGCCCTTATTCACACCCTCTCATGGCAAAGCCCATAACCGCAGGAGGCTTCCTGCATGGAATTCAGTATCACCGCTCACGAGCAGTGCAGTGTTAGAGCCAAAGTGAGCAGGTGGTGCGGGGGGGGGGGCTGCTGGTACAGAAATAATTAAAGCCTGAGGAGCTGGCAGAGTGTGTGTTCTGGATGAAGCATCAAACCCAACACTCATTCCAATACCCGCGTTGGAGATTTGTAACACCCAAAAGGTTGATAGCACAGTCGTCTTGGGCGAGCGGAAAGAGGGGAAGATGCCCTTTGGGGCTCCCACAGGATTATTTTATCCCTCAGACATCAGGAGGCGGCACAGGGGGGCCAAAATTTCAAAGGGAACACACCCCCACGACCTTTTCTCCAATAATAAAGCGAAAAACACTTGGATGGTAACTTACCTGCTGGGATATTCTATTGTTGCTGAAATTGTCTTGCTCAGAACACAGGGAACTGGAGTTGCAAAACAGGAAGGGTTTACTAGGCTGTTGGGAATGCCCAACTTTTCTACTTGCCTTTGGAAACACCCCTTGTGCCCGTGTGCCACTGCCTGGGAGCCGCCTGGTACCTGCCTCGCAGGGAACAGCCTGTTACTGTTATCCCTTTCAGCGAGTTAAAGGGCTGCCTGGAGCTGATCAGTTCATTAGTAACACTTTTCAGTCCTTAGAGAAATATCTGTCTCAGCCAAGAGGCATAGCAATTGCAAGGATGAGTAAATTTCCTATCAAAATAAAAACAAAGGCTGTTTACTATCCCTCTTCTTAATGAGCCTGGCAGTACAAATACTCTCACATACTTCAACAACCCTTGATTCAAGCTGTTGGGTTGCTCACCAGGTGTAGACTCTGTCCCCGTTTGCCTGTAAAATGTTGATTTTTTTTTTTTTTTTCAATACCAGAGGAGTAATAAGAAACAATTACTTGTTCTTAAAAGTGAATACTTTTTTTTAACACAAATCCAGCTCCTTTTAAACCACGCACTGACGCCAGCAGCGCTGGGTCCGCAGCCTGTGGGCGAACACTGCAGCCTTTCACCGGAGCTCCGGCAGGACAAGCCGCCTTTGTGGCTGCCGCTCTGCCAGCGTAACCGTGTGGCTATCTGCAGAGCTTATTCCCAAGCCCGAGGGAAAACCAGGCCTGTCATTACAAGCCACTCACGCACCAAAATAACTACCGCTATAGCTATTTCAGGGTTTATTTTTTCAGTTGCGCTGTCTGTGGATCAGGCCTGTTGCTGGCAGCCTTCATCCAAGGATCTCTTAGAAAACACTCGAGCAACATAAGTCTCACGACGCTATTAGCCGGCCCTGGAAATGCTGCTTATCTTCGCTGATCAGCAGAATTCTTTGCATGAATTCCAGTCCTGTATCCAAGGCAATCTCATTATTTGCTATACACGCTCGATCTGCTTGCTAATTTCTTTTTTCCTTGTCACGGGGGAGGAACCTTCCTGTGCTCCGCAGGCGTGCCCATGTTTGGGAGATTAAAGAAAGCAAGCAAGACGTGTGAAAAATGTCACCCACTTGCAGCGGCGGCCGCCTGAATGAGGAGCGCAGTTTCGAGACAGATGTTCCTGCCAATTGAATTGTCTGTGTCACTGATTCCAGCGAGTTCAGCGCTCCTGAAAAGCAGGAGGCGGAGGGCGTTGCGGAGCAGAAGGCTGGCTGCAGCCAGGGAGCTGGCGCCCTGCAAGCAGCAGCTCTGCTCATTTTTTGAAATGGCTGCGGCACTAATCTGCCTCGGCCTCGAGCACCACTGGCTGACTCTCTGTCCTGGAATTAATTTGGCTAATGTACCGCGTGATGGAAAGCTGCGTCGGCAATCGCTTTGCTAGGCAAGACTGAAGCGAGATGGATAGCATCCTCTATCCCTGGATAAGCGAACTGGTCACAGAGCTCCACTGAAGGGATACGCACCCAGAGTTTGGCTCCATCTCTCTCCAGAGGAGAGGTGATATATTTAACACATCCTGGCTCTTGTAGCGGCCAGCATGGGGCAGGGAGAGCCTGAGAGGAGAAGGAAGAGTTGGAGTTGCCTTTTCAGTTGAGCGTTGGCTCTGCAACCCCTGGGCACGTGGGATGTGTAGGAGATTTTTCTGAGGGCAGCTTCCAAACAGCAGTCTCAAAATAACTGGGTTTAATGAAGGGGATGATCTCCAGCCCAGGAAGCCTATTTGCAGTTGTGGTTTCAAGCTGGTAGCTACAGACTAATGTGTGACCACTAAGTATTTCAAATTAGCTAATGAACAGCTGTTCTGTTGGATTCGCTTTTGGTCATAACCAGCCTGAGACTGAATTAAAGAGCCCAAAGATGAAAAGAACTATTATGCCCCAACACAACTCCCTGGAGAGAGACTGGAAACAAGCCTGGTGCTTCCTCAGTGCTCCATCCCCAACACCCTGTGGGCACCTGGACCTTCCTGGGAAAGCCCAGGGGAGCAGGAAAGGAGCACCCAGGAGGCAGCGAGGGGTCCGATGACCATGGCAATGGTGGGAGTGGAGGCAGCACCCGCCAAGCAGAGGCAAGACCCCCAGGCTCCAGAGATGCAGAGGACAAATCCACCCAGCAGATGACATGTATCACAGGACAGCAGAAGAACGTGCAAGATAGACAGGAATACAGGGGAGGGAGATAGAATTATAGAATCATTATGGTTGGAAGAGACCTTTAAGATCGCCCGAGTCCAACCGTTAACCCAGCCCTGCCAAGTTACTGCTAAACCGTGTCCCTCAGCACTACACGTGCACATCTTTTAAATACCTCCAGGGATGGTAATTCCACCCACTGCCCTTTGTGGCCTGTTCCAATGTTTGATAATCATTTTGTTGACAAAATTTTTCTTAATATCCAACCTAAACCTCTCCTGGCACAACTTGAGGCCGTTTCCTCTTGTCCTATCACTTGTTCCGTGGGAGAAGAGACTGACCCCCCCTGGCTACACCCTCCTTCCAGGCAGTTGTAGAGAGCGAGAAGGTCTCCCCTCAGCCTCCTCTTCTCCAGGCTGAATAACCCGGGTTCCTTCAGCTGCTCCTCAGAAGACTTGTGCTCCAGACCCTTGGATCCAGGTCATTGTATATCCATCAGAGGTCCAGCTAAATTTATTTTATATCTCAATCAGTAAGAAACGACTTTTTGAGGGAGGCTGGGCATCCTTCACAACCACTCTGTGAGATGCCAGCTCCACACTGGGTGAGGAACCATGTGCCCTCCCTCCCCGTCACCGCCCTGCTCACATCCAGCGCTGGCACGGTCAGCAACACGCAGAGAACTACGGCTGATGGCAGAAAACCCATTGTGCGCCACATCAACATGGCACTGCTCAAACTAACCCAGGAGGAGGTTCCAAATGGAGGCAAGCTAACTGCCAAAAATAAACCCCAACCCACCCTGGCTGCTGCGCTGTGCCATGGGAACAATACTGTGCATATGATCAGATGCAGCAGGACACAAGCAGCCTAAGGGGCTTTTTACATCGGGCTTGAAAAGGCTAAAAATAGCACCCCAAACCGCATTCCTTTTTTGCCTTGCCATCTCCTCTGCCTGTTCCTATTCCCTGGCACTTTTTCATGCAAAGCATGATTTGGGATCCAAGGCCGGGTAATTAGACTCCAGCCCGGCAGCTGCAAGTGTAACAGCTGGTGGTGTTATTTTTACGGGTTATTAATTGACTCCATGAAAAAAAAAAACTAAGCCCAGCAAACAGAGGGAGCCAGTGAGCCGTGGTCCACAGCCACATGACAAGGTCTTAGTGACAGAAAAAGAAAAAATAGAGAGCCCAATATCCTAAAGCCGATTAGTTATAGCAATTTCTCCAAAGCTAAATATAGAAAAAAAATCCTCCCCCATCTTCAGCTCCGTTGGCGGAGATGAGAAAGCACAAGGAAGAAGATAGAAATTTCATTTTTCACTTAACCCCCTCATGGGCTGCAGGGAGAAACTGCTGCTTTGGTGACGCTCCCAACACTTTAAAGCCAATTCCCCTGGCAGCTTCCCCCTTGCCACCCCTTTCCCCTTTCCTCAGCACTAACAAATGCAGCCGCGTTTGCTCCAGCCACGAAGCCCAGGCTCGGGGCTGCTGAGCGGCGCACGGTGCCAGGCAGGAGAGCGAAGCGGGGAAGATGCTGGCACCAGCCCAGTGCCAGGTCACAGCCGGGCCAGCACGGTCCCCAGCGCCGCTCTGCTGGGTGCAGGCAGGTGAGCTTGTGGAGCCCCCCCTTCCCAGACACTGTTCGCCTCCCTTCAAAAGGGCTGAACCACCCACACTGCCCAAAACCAAAGCAGGAGAGAGCCAGGAGACTCCCGCCTCCGAGATGAGAAGCTCACCATGAGCTGGCACCGTGCGCTGGCAGCCCAGAAACCCCCCACATCCGGGGCTGCATCCCCACAGCGTGGGCAGAGGGTGAAGGGGGAATTCTGCCCCTCTGCTACGCTCGGGGGAGACCCCACCTGGAATTCTGTGTCCAGCTCTGGGGGTCCCAACACAAGATGGACATGGACCTGTTGGAGCAGGTCCAGAGGAGGCCACGAAGATGATGCAAGGGCTGGAGCCCCTCTGCTGTGAGGACAGGCTGGGAGAGTTGGGGGTGTTCAGCTTGGAGAAGAGAAGGCTCCGGGGAGAACTTAGAGCCCCTTCCAGCATCTGAAGGGGCTCCAGGAAAGCTGGGGAGGGAGTTTTTACAAGGGCATGTAGGGATAGGACGAGGGGGAATGGTTTTAAACAGCAGGAGGGTAGGTTTAGATTACATCTCAGGAAGAATTTTTTCACCATGAGGGTGGTGAGCCCCTGGCCGGGGTTGCCCAGAGAAGCTGTGGCTGCCCCATCCCTGGAGGTTCAAGGCCAGGTTGGACGGGGCTTGGAGCAACCTGGTCTAGTGGGAGGTGTCCCTGCCCAGGGCAGGGGGGTTGGGACTAGATGATCTTTAAGGTCCCTTCCAACCTAAACCATTCTGTGATTCTGTGATGCTCCTTCCTCCCTCCCTGTCCTGCAGCTGGAGACAGACAAGGCTTGGAGACAGATGAAGCCACCTGGGACCAGGCGAGTAACCCCATATCAGTGGCGAGAGTAAGGAAAAGCTCAGGATGCTGGTGGTAGGAGGGAACAGGACCCGGGTCATTGCCTTGGTAAAACCTATTGTGTATGTCCTTAGACCTCAGGGAAATAAATAACAGGCAACTCCAGCAGAGGTGCCGAGAAGCTGGGAAACCAGCAGAGCATCTCAGATTTATGGGAAACTAATTTAGTCCCTGTCTGGATGCTGACAGCCAGCGAGGCCCTGTCCCCAAGACTGCCCGTATTCCTGGCTTGGGCTGTGGCTACTTTGTTGAGGTCCTGGGTTTAACTTCTGAAAATAAACCACCGTTGTAGAGCGGAGGTGGAGCAGCCCCTCTCCCGTCGGAGAGGACAGCCAGGTTCACCGCCCCTGGGCATCATCTGCGCTGGCAGCCACAGGGGAGGGAGAGGCAGCAGAAAGGCTGCTGCTTTGGACCAGCCTTGCCAATGTCTTGCCAAAACCCAGCCCGAGAAAGCCCCCTCCATGGCAGTCCTCGGCCGGAGAACCCTGCGTTCCACAGCTCCAGCACAGGCATTTCTTCCCACTTTCATCACCCATACAGCAAGAGGAGCACCGGAGGCCCCCCAAGACATCTCTTCTCAATGTTGATCCATAAGCAAGACACAGAGATGTTGGTTAGAGGACAAGGGTATTTCTCTCCAACCTCTACCCATGACCCCTCCTGTTGGCTTTGGGGTATTTTCAGTCCCTCCCATGCTCTCAGCTGCATAGGCTCCATTGCTGGAAGTGGCTGAGGAAAACCCACATTTTCTAATCCCACCCTTTGGAGAACAGTTCTCTGAGGTGCAACCAATGCCCTTAGACATACCTTCAGCGTGAGCGTGCATGCCTGAATCCAAGTCCACCCCTGCCTTGCTCCCAGGGCTGCCTGCTTTCTGTGCCAGCTTGGCATTGCTGGGACCATCCTCATGTAGAAAAGCTCCTCTTGGAAAACCAGCTCTCAGCTCTAACAGCCACGTGCTGTGAACTGGGAAGAGCGGTCAGAGCTCCTGCTGGCTGCCAGCACATCATTTTGTAGGACAGGGTTGTCGGTTAGTCCCTTATTTTCTGCTGCTCTGCCTCTTCCGCAGTCTGCCTGCTCCACATCCAGTGGAGTGCCCAGGGTGCACAACCCTCCCTGAGCCACAGCCAGGCCAAGGAGCTTCCAAAACATAGCATGTTTTGTGCTGTTACGTGGCCTATCCCCAGGCTGGAGGCTTTGTGCAGAGACGAAGGCAGAAGTGGCAGGGGGACCAGGATGTCATGTTCTCCCCAGCCCTAGAACAGGGTTCCTGTGCAGGATCATAGAACCATGGAATGGTTAGAGTTGGAAGGGACCTTATAGATCATCCAGTCCCACCCCCCTGCCCTGGGCAGGGACACCTCCCACCAGACCAGGTTGCTCCAAGCCCCGTCCAACCTGGCCTTGAACCTCCAGGGATGGGGCAGCCACAGCTTCTCTGGGCAACCCTGGCCAGGGGCTCACCACCGTCAGAGGGAAAATTTTTTTCCCGAGATCTAATTTAAACTCCCCTCTTCCAGTTTGAAGCCATTATCACTCCACTCCCTGATAAAAAGTCCCTCCCCACCTTTCCTGTAGGCTCCTTTAACTACCGGAAGGGACTCTTAAGGTCTTCCCGGAGCCTTCTCCTCTTATTCTCAGGCTTCGTTCCAAGGAACGCAGGGCTGGGTACCCAACTTCATGCCTACAGGGACACATCACCTTTCCCCTCGCCCATAAATTCAGCTCAACCAGGCAGTTGCTCCCTGTCTGATGATGCGGGAGCGGCTGTCGTTTTGCAGAGGCCCTATGTCCCCGTGGTGGCTGCATGGAGACCCCTACGGTGCCTTTAACCTGGGCCAGTGGGCTGCGAATGCGCTGCCGTGGGGAGGGAGCTGAGCATCGGCTGCGTGACCCTACTCAGGCTTGGGGAGATGCGTGTTGCTCCCGCACCCAGAGGTCTGGCAGCATCTCCCCAGGCTTTCCTCCCTCGTAAGACTCAGCGTGTGCCATCTGTGCTACCGTCACACCTCTCCGCAAGATCCAAAGGCGCGGTTGCGCAGGGATAGACGGCGCTTTGGGGACAGCAGGAGGGAAGGAAGCTTCTCTGAGGGGGTGTCAGAACCACAGGTGACCTCGCTGGAGAGCTGCAGGCAGCCCCCGGGGTTGCAAAAGTCTTTGGCCTCCGCAGCGTGGGATGGGGATTTGAGAGCGAAGCACATCAAACGAGCTGAAGGAGAGTGACATTTTCCTTCCCAGCTGCTATATCCTTGCCCACACAGCCGGTGGGATGACTCCGTGCAGCTAATGACGCGACGTGATTAGTAAACAAATGATGCATTTGCACCAGGAAGGAGGGGAAAAAAAAAAAAAAAAAAAAAGAGGAAGGGAGGAGAAAAGCAAGGAAAGAAGCCACATTTTGGGACAGTAGCATGCAGCAGTGAGCTCTTTAAAAATCTGCTGAGGCAGGCACTTGCACAGCACATGGTTTGGGCAGATCAATGAAACTGCAAAGTGGCCTGCTCCTGGCAGGCACACAAATCCACGTTCTATTGAAATTTACAGCGAGTGGAATTTAGGTCACTACTCGGAAGCATTCAGTTTATTCCAGGCAGCTTTTTAAATATTTAAGAAATGGCTGTAAAATTAAACCAGCTCACCTCTGGCTCGAAGGTCTAACTTGGAGCCATGGAGGATTTGTTAGCTACAGATTAAAAAAAAAAAGATGTATTTTTAAGCTTTCTTTGATTGCGCCCTCCCTTCATCATCACAGCACAGTGATTGAAATCAGCTCCTGCCGTGCAGTCCGGGCACGGGTGGGAACTAGGGGCCCAAGCGATGCTCCGGTGGTACCCAGCCCATCCGTGTCCCTCCTCCGGGGTCAGGGCAGTGAGACACCCTGACGTGACCTCCCTGCAGCCCGTGCTCTCCCTCCAGCCGTAAATACAGGACTTTATCTGCTGCTCAAGGAAGACCGATACTACAGCCAGTCCTAAAAACGGCTCTCAAGGGAGCAGCTAAAAACAGCCTCTTAGCAGAGGTGAACCTTCGCTAAAGGCTGAGCGACGCCGAGTGGAAGGAGCTGGCTTGAGCTGGTGGCTGCTAGCACTATTCCCAGACATCACGCGTTAAGAGAGCTGCCAGAGCCTCTTCAACGGACAGTGAAGAGGGAGGAAAGGTGGAAACCAGGCAGTTCTCCAGCTGTTTACTCAGCAGAAGAGGCCACAGCCCAAATCTCCATGCTCTCAATTCCTGTACAAATCAGAGCGAAAGTACAGACATTTCCTCTTCCGATAATTCAAAGTTCAACGTTTTGCATAACAGCCTGGTGGCATTAACCAGTTCCTGTCCCACCTCAAGGTCCGGCTTGCCAGGCACAGCCCGCAAAGCTTTTCCAGTCGAAGCACAAACCCGGAGCAGAGGAAGGGAGAGCAGAAGGTGGCCTCAGAGCACAGCTGGGCTCCCGGCGTGTGGCTGTATGGTGCTGGTTCGTGGCCAGCTCTTGAGGACAGACCCAGCAGCAGAATGAGGTGGCCTCATGGCTACGGGGGCTGAGGGCTTAGTGCAAGGGCAGAAGCCATCTCCACAGCAGGGCACTGGCTGGGACGTGCTCTGGAGGTCAAAGCAGTTTTCCCCATTGCTCACCGACTCGCCCTACTTTGGCAATCTCCTGCCTGCCCCCGGCCACCGTTTGCTGCAGCCAGGGCATCTCCCCTGCCCGCACGGGACCTGCTCCCCTTCCGTGGGGTCTGGCTTTCCGCCCAGCCCAGCCCCAGCGCTCAGGATTTGGCCCATCTGCAGTTGAGGTAAAACATGGGTGCATATGCAAACACCTCTGCCTCCTCCATCGTTATTTTTTGACTTGCACACATAAATATCCATTTCATGCTCAGCTGATGAACGATTTGCTTGGCTGGGTTACGACACTGGCTGCTGCTCTGCACCTGGAGGAGGACACAGTTGGTCTCTGACCTATATTCCATCATCTTTCCTGTGCTTGGATGAGTACACCAGGATGCGGCTGCTGGGCACTGCTGCTGCACGCAGCGTGGCACCATCCACCACGGCCCTGGCCGTCCTTTCCCTCTGCTCTGCCTTGCAAGTGTCGTGGATACGGTGATGCACTTCACTCATACGAGAGAAGCAGCAATATGTTTATTGATATAAAACAACGATTTAACAAAGTTTGATAGTAAATGTGACAGTTCTAACAAGATTCAAGATGGCGAGGTACACCTGGTTATTTACTGCATAGAGGACAGGGTCAGGCAGACCGTCAGGGAGACCCTCCCGTTGAGTCCAGAGTTCAGGAAGGACTCCTGGCATTCGAAACGCCTTCTCCAAGAGGAGTCTGGGTGCAGTTGAATCCAATCCAAGCCCCAGACTCGATTAACAGTTTATGTCTAACGGATTATATAAGCGCAATCCATCCTTTATATCACTTAGGTAAGAATGTCAAAGTTGAGCATGCTAATAGTCACTTACTGAGGATCTGTTGCAGCAAGGAATCTCTGAACCTCGAGGAGTAACCTTGGGAGATGTCCCTACTCAAGGGGAGATCCTGGCGTGCAGCTGCTGCCGTGCAGGAAAGCTCCAAAGGTTCTCGGGCTGGTCACTATTGATGGGGGTGAGCTGATAAACTTCAAGTCATATTTGCATATCCACCACAGTACGAGTATTGTGGTCAGGTGGGTGCATTGCTTAAATTAGCCTTTTGCTATTGTGTTGTTATCTGCCTCCCCGAAACCACTTTTGAGCCCCAGATGCCACCACCACAACCAGATCCACCCATCATGACCACCACGGTGGTTATCCCCTGGGCAGGGCAACGGGAGGTGAANCTCGGGCTGGTCACTATTGATGGGGGTGAGCTGATAAACTTCAAGTCATATTTGCATATCCACCACAGTACGAGTATTGTGGTCAGGTGGGTGCATTGCTTAAATTAGCCTTTTGCTATTGTGTTGTTATCTGCCTCCCCGAAACCACTTTTGAGCCCCAGATGCCACCACCACAACCAGATCCACCCATCATGACCACCACGGTGGTTATCCCCTGGGCAGGGCAACGGGAGGTGAAGGTCAGACTGGGGACCAGGGGGGAAGCCCATCGTCACAGCAAGACAGGGCATGGCAAAGGCTGTGCATGGAGAGGGACAAAGAGGGACCAGTGGTGCAGAGAAAGTACCATCCCCGTGGAGCTCCACGAGCCTTGCTTTCCTCTCCCATCAGCACTGCGCGCCACCCTCCTCCGCATGGCTCAGCTGCAGCCCTGGCTCCGCGTGCACATGTGTTTGCCCTCGAGTTAATTCCCACCGGTGCCTGTTGAGCCAGGTCACGGCGTTGGCAAAACAACGCCCTTGGATGGAGAATCTCGCAGGAGGGTTCGGGGCACTGGTGGTCCCGCTGGGCTCCCCGTCCCGGAGCTGGGACCCGTCCCCTGCATGCTTCCCCTCACCCTGCCTCAGCATCCTGCCTGCAGCTCCAGGAGGGGAGAGCACCACAAAGCACCAGAAACAGCAGCTGGTTGCTCCCTGTCCGCACAAAAGGGACTCACCGGCCGAGTCACACACTCCTCGCTTTCCCCTTCCATAAAAAGGGAGCAAGCCAAGCTCCCACAGGTGGCCAAAGGCACCGACTGCTCTTTTGCTTTCTACCTAGGAGGAAAAATGCTCAGCGTTAGATGCTTCACAAGAGCGGTCAGAGATTTTATTCCATCCCGTGGCCAGGGGAAGGGCGTTTTCATCCATCCTCTACTCCTAGGCACCTGCAGGGTTCCACGCTCCGCACCCCTCACCGCTGCAGCTGCCTGCAGGAAGCAGCAGATCGTTTTTCTCCTCCCATCCCAAGGCATTGCTCTCTGGCTCCGGGAACAGGGCATGTATTTTAAATCCAGAACATCGTGCACGGATCAGTTATAAACAACCAACCCAGGTGAGAGCACAAAAACAGATTCCACCAACATCAAGGCAGCCCAGCAGAGCAGGGTGCCTCGCTGAGGGACTTACTTTCACACATCTTTTATGACCTCTTGGCTCGTCCCGGGTTTTCTATTCCACAGGAAATTCCAACACTGAAAAACTCAAGCCAAATTCAGAGCATTTGGTGTGGGGTTTTTTCCCCCAGAAACTTTAAAGAAAAAGGAAGAAGCTGTAATTCTAGAGCTGTGAATTTGGGATCGAAGACTGTACGAAGAAACACTCACAGCATCACAACATCCCAACCTTTCTGTACCCAGGCAGCATCCTTCAGCCTTCAGGAGACAGCCAGACCGGGGCACTGTGACCAGGATTCATTTTTTAGGAGAACGCTCATCCCGTCAATAAAACAACCCCCTTAAACCCTGCCTGGAAGAGAGAGTAATTACTTGGCCTGGAAGACTAATTTGATGTGGAAGATCAGGGGAGGAGGCTGGCTCTGGCTTGTCCTCCGTGCCTTGCGGGGGCTGGCGAGGAGGGAATGGTTTGTCCTCCAGTTCAGGCTCGCCTCCGGTTCTGAAGACATTTCCAATGGTGGCATTTGGAAAGCGCAGAGGAGCTGCAGTGCCTGCTCCAGCCACGCAAAAGCCATCAGCCTGGCACTCAGTTTTGCTGGGAGAAGTCTGACAGCCCCCACCAACTTCTCAGAGTCTGATTTTCCTTTTTCCACTTGGCACATCCTGATTAATCTGAGAAGAAGATGAACGTGGCTGCTCTGGCCCAGCAGGTTTTACAGACTTTATCAAGCACAAACCTCCTTATCAGGCCGTGTTGGCGGGTGGCAGAGCCGTGTGTGGCACTATCTGCCATCAGCAGTGTCTGCAAGCACAGCAGAGAGAGCGCTGAGGGCTCTCACTGCACCTGACACCCGAGCTCGCCAGTGCAGAGGCTTTTTTTTTTCTTTAATTATTTTTTTCCTGTTCCAGAAGAAACATTCTAGAGAATTTGCATCCTAGTCCAGGAGTCCTGACCTGAAGTTTTACTTCTCCCAAAGAAGTCTGGCATCCCGATGGGCTGAAAAGCCGTCATTCCCCATGGACACTACCATGCCACGGCTGACCCTCCCCTATGGCGATGGTATCACAGCCCTGCCGTGAGCCGGGGCACTTTCCTGCCAGGGAAAAGAAATCATCTGCTTGTCAGAAAGGGCAGTATTTGCTAAAACCTTAGTGCCCTGACTCCACCACTGTGCATAGACCCATTTTTTGCGATGAAGACCTGGCTGCTGTCACTGCAGAGCTGCCTGCTGTCCGGGGCAGCGCTGCTGGGCAGCTTCAGCAGGGACCAGATGCTGCCGGCTGGCGGGCAGAGCTCAGGGCTGACCTTCAGCACTGACATCTCCGGGGCCTCCAGTCCAGCAGGATTTTCCCCTGCAGTAAGAACTACTGAGAAGTCATTAAAAACCCCAGTTCTGCAGTTAGAAGCAGGAGAGAGGATTGCAAGCAGTGTCTGTGCTCGGTGCTCTGGGCTTATGTTGCAGGATAGATCCCAAGCTCCCCACAAAGACACAGTCGGCAGAACTTTTTCTAAAAAGCCATGGGATGCACAGAGCGTGACCTCACCAGTCAGAAATGGAGGAATCGAGGGAGCTGTGCACGGGCAGCAGGCTAGGACAAGCAGAGCCAGCGAGGCCGTAGCTCCCCGACCCCTGGAGCTGACATAAGGGCTTGATGCTGCCAAAAGGCAGCGGTCCGGCTCACCCAGCACCCATGGGACCTTCTGTGGGCCACGCTAGCTCCTTAATCCAGCAAGAATAAAATGCTTTTCTGCCAGGCGAGTGAGTTCTATCAGTAGCTCCCTGTGAGGAGTAAGAAGAGCAAACCTGAGCTGGGCACAGCAAGCATTCCAGCTCCCTTCCTGCAGTGCCGGGCTGCTGGAGCAGCTCTTGTCCCCATGTCCCCAGAGTGGGTGGAGGAACAGTGTTAGGACACAGGGTGAAACCCACCAGAGCAATCCCATGTACTGGCAAACAGGGACCCAAGAGTCTAAGAGAAGAGCAGAGGGGAGCAGAGCTGCCTGGGGCTGGAAGAACAGGTCAGATGCTGCAGCCGGACAGCCCATCTACCCGTGCAAAGGATTAGAGCGGCTCCCATCCATGGAGCTGTTTTCAAGGAGGCTGGCAGAGCCGGAGATGGGTCAGGAGCTGTGGAGACCCAGGGGCCACGTGGGGACAGAAGGCACTGTACTGACCCAGCGCAGGGTAAAGCAGCGCTCGGAGGGCCACCAAGGCTGTGACCTGCCAAAGAGCAACGTTCCCTCCAGGAAGCAAAGACCTTGCTCCAACAAAGCACACTTCCTCAGCTCACCGTCAGCGCAGGGAGCACATCCAAACAGATAACTCATTGCTCTGGAGACTTGTGTACTCATGAGCTGAGTTATTCTTACCCGCTCAGGAAGGAACGGCTTGCAAATAGCACAAACAAGTACGTGGCACGACCTTATCAGAGCGCGCAGGGCGCAAACGGTGGACGAGGCTCCTCCAAACAATTACTCATGCTTCGACAGTGGGGTTGTGTTTGCAAAAACACAGAGCTTCAGTGGTGGGCAAAGCATTTTGCTCACAACCTCTTTTCGCAGCTGGGGAAGAAAAATAAATGTGTGTGTGTTTGGAGAGCTGGAGAAAGGACCGCTTCGGGGACCTGGTGACAACACCCGAGGACTGTGGGTGCAACACCCCATCCCCACCAGCACCCTCAGCACCTCTCCAGGGTCCCTCCACAACTCATGCAGGGCTCCCAGCCGCCCTCGCATTGCCCAGCGCTGACCTGCTGAGGGTGCATGAAATCCTTGGATAAGACACGCTGTTTGGCATTGCCCACCTTCACATGGGCAAGAGAGAGCAGCGAGGGAGAGGGCGATAAGCACCTTGTTGGTGACAAGGTTAAAACCAATTTCTCTCCTGAGACAGCCTGGAGCTAACCATGGTAGGGATTAATTTTGCCCAATTAGCGGGCAAAACAAGTAAAACAGCACAAGCTTCAAAACATATCCATGTGATACTGATGCTGACTGGCTAGGGCGTTTGCCTTGGCGATAAATTCTCAGTTGCTGTGTAAAAGGCTCACAGCAGCGTCAAGCCATAGGAAAACCAAATGGGCAACTGATAAGCAAACCCGGGTGCATCCATCTTCCTGGAGCCACGAGAAGCTCCGGAGCAGGCAAGGAGGGAGAAAGGATGCATCGCTCTGCTCCAGGCAGGCACAAGCCACTTTTACAATGCAATTTGAGTCACTTCAGCTGATAAACAAATAAGATCCTTAAGCATGATTTGCAAGTTACGCAGCCCCAAATATCCAACTGACCCACTTCTCCCCGGTCGGTCGGCCTCCAGCGAAGGCCGTTTACAATCTCTAATCTACTTTGCATGTTGGTTAAGCAGCGACCTCAAGCACAGCGAGCCGGCAGAGGCTGCATCCTGCTTTTGCCAGAACAATGCTTCTAGTGCAACTAATGACTTCAGCCACTGGACTTTTTTCCACAGCGAGACCCCGGGAGAGGTGCTGGGACAGGCTGGGGAGCACGCGTGGCAGCCATCTGCACGTGACCGTATCAAGACACAGCATCCCCCAGGAGAAGCTAGGGAAAAGCACATTTTGTTTTAAAGGCAAACGGCGACCAGCTCCTTGCTGACACATTCTGAATTAAAACCTTCAAAGAGAACGTTATTTTTGCAGAAGCCACAAGGACAGGAAGATGTAAAATTTCCTTGAGAACAAAGCAAAGGCAGAAAAGCCCTTGCAGGACTGGCCTTCCCGCAGGCACCCCCTCACCCTCCCTCCCTCAGCCCCACAAGCACCACCCCATTTCGGCTGCCTCCCCATCGCTCTCCAGCCAGCCTCCACCCCGACACCGGCTGCGGTAGGAGCAGTAACTGCCAGACACCATCCTTCAGCCAACGACTGCTCCCCTCTCGGGTGGAAAGGCTGAGTTCCAAAATGTCCACAGACCCCGCCTGGTACCAGCAGCCGCAGAGGAGAGTACACTCCTCCCCACCTCAAGCCGCAGCAATCACATATTGGCAAAGATGCCCGTCACTCCTTTAGGCACTCCTTCCCAAGCACTGTAAGCGCTGGAGCAAAGCCAGCATTGCTCAGAAATCCATTCTTAATGTGACACTTAAGAGGCAAAATTTAGCAAGGAAGAAATCCTGCGCTCAGCCAAGGAGCCAGCGTGGCCACCATGAGCAGAGCGGCTTCTGCAGCACTTCCAAGGAGCACCAAGCACTGGAACATGCACGACCCAGCAAGCAGCACAGGTTCATGGCATTTCACAACACATTGGCCTCAGGGTTGGCTTGGGAATGTTCCACATTGAGTGGAAATTGCCTCTACTTACGAAAGGAAATCTAGGAGCCAGGCTCTTTGCACTGCAAGTGAGAAGTTATACTTGCAGTTAGTGAAGGCACATTTTACTACCCAGGTGGAAGGAAAGGGAACTTGGCACATGCGAGTTAACCCTCCAAGCTACCTCTTCCAGGTACCCACACTGGAGGTGGGCACCAACTGAATCAGACCCACAGCAGAGCTGCGGTGCCCCAGGCACACACACACACAGCTTATGAGTAATTCCACTGGCCAGGCCGAGCACCATCACATGGAATGCCAGGGCCAAGCACCATCACATGGAACGCACGGCGAGCCCGGCTGATGGTTGTGTAACGCGCAAGGAACCTGGGCTGCTGCCAACGCGCAGAGCGAGGATCTTCAATGGGAACATAATCCCGCTGCGGCCTCACTGCCCGCACATCCGATTAAGGGAAGAAAGTCTCCTCCTTTTTCCAGTTTCGGTGAAATTCCATTGTTTCGCGGAGCTTCACACCCTCTAGTGGAGATGGGAGCTCGGCACAGGGAGGAGACGCTCTCAAATCCTTCAGCACTGCTGAACTTGAGATTGAATTATCCCTACAGATCTCCAGAGCAAGTCCGGAGAGTGCTACGCATCTCCAGCACGCGCCCGCCCCAGGCACATGCCACAAGTGTCAGTATGGAAGTAGTTTTACATCCCTACTTGCCTGTACGCACACTCACAGCGTGTTAGAAATCTACTGTGTCCACGCACAATAGCAAGTATTAAATAGAAAGGAAGAAAGTCAACTTTGAACTGGATTTTATTCATGTTTAGCATATAATTAGGCAAAACTACTTTCTATCACCTAAAAAGACCGCACAGGTATAACCAAACTGCAAGGGCAGCACTCTCACCAATCTTGCAGAACGATCTTCTGGTCCAGGCACCTGAAAAGAAACAACCAGGACATTCAGTTGGAGCAAGCACGCTGCAGGGAAAGCGCTCAGCGTATGTGCCAGGCAGTCAGACCCCAAAAGGCTGTCACAAATAGCTCCCCATCCAAGGCCCTCCTGCAAATGGTTGCCTGTTAATTAAACTGAGAAAATGCTTTATTGGTTTAAAGTTAGCTGACAGGAAAATTCTCAGTCAGGCAAATAACTTCGGTTTTAAAATTAAAATTCTTCAAGCTTAGAAGATACTTCTCTGACTTATGGATCCAACTTTTCCCTCCTTTATTAGAAACCTGACAAGTTTTACATACAGCAAAATTTACAAATTTTGGCTTTCGAGGAAAAATACAGCTCATTTTCCAGGTGCAACTAAGTTCAGGATATTTGTGATCACCCTACCCAGGGTTCCACATGCTTTGTTTTGACAGCCCATGTGGCCAAAAATACCAATTTGTGACCCAGGGAAGAGCAACATTAATGAAAGGGAAATGCTTGTTCAAATAATAAACTGATCAAAGTTAATCACAGCAGTACACAAGTGAAATGTCTTCTGACTGCAGACTGTCAGACAGCTCTGCCCACCTCAGTTCAACATCAGGAGACAAAGTAGAAAGGGAGAATTGGTTGCAAATTCAAAGCATGTGAGTGCAGCTTTGCTCGGTGCAGGAGACGTTACGTGGGTCAGGGTGTGAGCCAGAAATCCAGCTAAAGCTAGAGCCAACTGTCCTACACAGCCAACTTCTCTGGATCAGCATCAATGAGAAACAGCATCCCACCCTACTCTCCTTAAAATCCCTCCGGATAGCATTTCTACCATGAAAACTTCCAAAAGCACACTAGTGGCACCATCTCCTTTCCAGCTCGGGGGAAGCTACTCTCAACCCTGCGGTGTCACTGTAAAATAAAGCTGCCAGATCAACCCAAGCACACGCCTGATCATAGCAGGGACGGGAACGTGACTGCATTTCTGCCGAAATGGCCATTAACGCGCAGCCCAGAGCTCAGGCTGACGCTGACAGCAGGTCAGATGCACGGCCAGCAGAAAGCCTGCCAGCACAGCATTAACCTCCTAGACTGGTACTGAGCAAATCAGCTGGCAAAGTCAACCTGCATTGGATCAGAGTGTTGTGTCACAGGGATGCAGCGCTCTGGTCTGGCACCACAAGGCCCCGAGCCAGAGATGCCACTTCATTTCTGCTGAGGAGGCACAGCGTTTCTTCAAAAATATACTTCATACCGTTGCGGATACCCTGGTAGAATGAGTTCGGTAAGAGATGCGGTGGAAAAAAAATCACCACCTGAAGGATAAGCAGGTGCAGCAGAAAGAATTAACAGTGAGCTCGTTAAACCATCAGGCTCCCAAATTAACACCCCACTAAAATTATCAGGGACGGTTCACGCATCTGCTTAAAACAGCAAGAATCTGGACAGAGCAACAGCATATTAGAGCTCTCAAGACAGACACATCAATCGCATCCTTCCAGCCGAGGTGCTGCTGGCGTGCAGCACCCCCGTTTTTAAGAAGGGATTAGAAATACAGCTTCTGCCTGGCCACTGCGCACACTGTGGTCTCTACAGCGCAGCGGAGCTCCCCTGCTAAACAAAGCCACTGAGGTGGGGAGGAAAGGGGGCAGAAAAGTTGTTTTCCTCACCCTCAAACTACACAATCCTTCCTCTCCCTCCCAGCCTTTGATACTGTTAGCTTTCCCATAACTTCATTGATGTGCTAGAAAGTTACTTATTTTTCTCTCCTCGGCTTGTTTTTGCTGCTTTATTGGGTTAAATCTGCTCACACACAGGCCTGGCAAATCCCAGTGCCAGGTCAAGGTGAGCAACACAAGCATTTTGCTGGGACTGGGGGCAAGGAGGGTCTACCCCTTCACCAGCAATGAAACATCTATTCATTTTATCCCAAACTACACCGAGAGCTCACCGATCACCGGCAGAACACCTGCAGCCACGCGCAAAGCACAGCGATGACAAAGCTGGTTTAAGGAGCACCTTCTTCCTCCCACTAACCGGCAGCTCCTCGGTTGTACAGGAGCAACCATCTGGGCCGACCTTGCTGTGAGCCAGATCACCCAACTGACACCAAACAGGAAAAGTGGTTTGGGTTTGTTTGGGGTTTTTTTGGCAAAGAACTTTTGTCAGAAACCAGGTCACTTTGGTGCCAGGTTCACAGCACAGACCTTTCCCGCTCCCCTTCCCATGTCTGTGAGGGCACGGGCTCGCCTGAGCTGTGAGCCCAGATGAACTCCCCTGCTGCAGGAGGAAAAACCAAACAGTAAAGCAAAATCACAAGACGTAACGACAGCAAAGTACACAACTTCCAACAAAGCCTTACAATTTACTTAAGTAAAGAAACCACCTTATCAGTATTCCCTATTACGCGGGGAACACAGCGTTGGAATTCAGATAGCACCAGCGAGAAATCAAGGGAAAAATTATGTGCCACGTACCTAAGTTCTGCTTCCATGTCTATAAAACTTGCCTGCAAAGGAAGGGCAACATGTTTAATTGTGCTAGAATATTTCCAAAAGAGTCCATATACGTTAAAGAAACTCATCTAAGAGCTGTTTTCCCTCGGCTCGGGTGGGAGGCTGTTGTATGCAGTATCATACATGACCATCAAAACGCTGCATGAATGCTCACACCTGTTACTGCACCAGATGAACCCCAGCGTGGAGCCCGCCGGGGAGTTGATCTCGGGCACGGGTGAGGCTGGCTGGTACGAGGCTGGGCCCGCTGGCCCCACCGCCCAGCAGCCCTTCCCCAGCCCAGCACTCCCTGTGGCGCCCACAGACCCCTCGTGCCCCCACAGGGCCCACAGGGCTCACCCGACTCACCTGGTTCTCACTCAATGGAAGCGCCGCAGTCACCACCTGGGGCCACGGCTTCTCCAGGGCTGAGCCCCGGCAGGAAACCCTGCGACACACACAGTTTTGGGGAAATCCATGAGAAAAACAAACAATCCTGGTTCCGTTACCACCACGCGGCCCCCTCCCCACTGCATGACTCGCCCCATTCACCCCTTGGGCCCAACTCAGTTCTCTTCCTGCCCCCCTCCTCCCCAGCCCCCATTGTGGGCTCCCACACCTCCCCCGTAGAGGAACCGTAAGTGGAGTCATCCCCTGCACAGCCCCCCAGCTCTC
>VZSF01002738.1:0-16161 GCA_013398295.1 Chionis minor
GCATGGGGTTATTCCTCCCTAGTAGTTCAAGAAGTGTTCCTGAAAAGGTCACTGTATCTGGACTGTCATGTTTAAGAGCCAAAATCGGACCATCCTCAAGTAAAGTAATTTAGTTTCTCAGATGATACATAGTTTTGCTCCAACCAGTGCCTTATGGTAATTAAGTTCCATGACTAAATTATTGTAAAAGTGTGTTTTTCTCACACCATCTCTGTGGTAACTTAATTGTGCGTTCCCTGTTTCTTTTCTTGGGAAGTACAAACTGAAAAATAGATTCTGTGCACTGTTTTACAAAGGCTTAATCAGTAATTGTATTAAGCTATGTGCAGAGGCCGAATCTCTGATAATTATACTTCACTTGGTTTCCTTATTGGTTATTTTATGTTGTGCTCAAATTTCCTCTTGTAAAGAGAAAGGCAGTAAATAGATCTAGGGAGGTATTTACTAACCATATTTAAATTGATCTTGCCTATATATCTTATTTCTCTGCAACAGAAAGACTTACAAACTTTTAGAACAAAGTTTCATGCTATTCTATGTTAATTGCTATAGCAATGTTTTTGAAACTCTTGATCTAATAATTAATATGCTTTTTATGAAGGCAACATCAGATGCAGACCTGAAGGAGCACATGGTAGGGATCATATTCAGCCGGAGCAAACTGACAAATTTGCAGAAGCAGGTTTGTTCATATTGATATGCTTGGAGGATTAAATGGGTTTTGCGTTGTAATGAATAAGTTCATTTTCAGTGAATATAGTGCCTTCTTACTTGACGCTTTCGGTTCTTCTGCTGTTCTTTATAATCAAATTTTGGTTTACATTTTAAATAGTATGTGTGTGCACTTTATATGAAAAATCTGCTGAAATTGACACTGAAAAAAGCCATTTTAGTATGATAAAAAGCCCTCTATCCTATTAGACTCAATTTAAAAGAAAAGTTTTAGAGTTGAGTTTTAAATGGTACTTATTTGTGTTTGTTGATAATAATAGCATAATGGTAGACACTGTCAAATCTCTAGGAGAGGTTTAGTGATGACAGAGTTTAGATTCTTAGTTTTGCACGTTTTCTCCCCATTTCTGTCTTCAAACAATCTTTAGGTTTGATAAAATTTAATCTTAAAAAGTTAATCAGTGGATAGATTATTAAATTATTCTTTCCTGCAGTCAGTGAAGTTTGCGTTTGTAGTTTTCTTGCTTACCTGCTTTTCTTAACGTAAACCAGTAGCTGGAGTATGTTTTTTTTCTTTTGAATACCTAATTTTTTAAAATATACCAACTAAAGCATCTTTTGTATTATCTTTACTACTACACCTATCAAAAGACAAACATTGCCGTAAAGATTTTCACAATAATACATGAGATATTGGATTCATTTTGAAGTTTTTTAAATTAGTGAGTCATGCAGAATGTACTTTTTTTGTCACCCATCTTAGCAACCTTTAAAATCTCTTAAATATGCTTTTTAATATGTTATTGGTTTATAATTTTTTCTAAGCTTACCGAGTAGTAAACTAAACAAGAGATTGTCTTTTAATAAGTCCTTTTTATTTTGTTGGTGTTGAGTAAATGTATTTCTTTGTGTGGTTTGTTTTTTTTAAACCTGAATTCTGTGTAAAAAAGCAAATTAAAAGGGAGTAAGTACAATAAAAAAAAATATCTGTTTCAATGAAATTTTCTAGAATGAAAAGAAGCATATTCAATACTAAATGTAAATCTTAATTCTAAAGAATTTTATCTAGTCTTCATTCTAAGGAGCAAATTCAGTATTAAACGTAAATCTCAATTCTGAAGAATTTTATCTAGCCTTCATTCTAAGGAGCAAATTCAGTTTTAATGTAAATCTCAATTCTAAAGAATTTTGTCTGCTCTTTACTCTAAATTTAAATTATTCTTTGTTTTAATTTATATTGAGAAGTAATTTAAGCACAGGCCAAACTTCACAGGCTTTCCACTTCAGTCGTAGTTGCGAGGGCACGTAAAGCACAACCTCTTTCCGCTTTCTAAAAGCTCTGAAGAGGTTTCCTGTGCGTGTGGGTTCTGTTTGGACAGGTGTGTGCTCACATAGTCCAGGCCATCCGCATGGAAGCCACCCGTGTGCGCGAGGAGTGGGAGCACGCCATCTCCAGCAAGGAGAACGCCAACTCGCAGCCCAGCGACGAAGATGCTTCTTCCGACGCGTACTGCTTCGAGCTGCTCTCGATGGTCCTGGCACTGAGCGGCTCCAACGTGGGCCGGCAGTACCTGGCCCAGCAGCTCACTCTGCTCCAGGATCTCTTCTCCTTGCTGCACACCGCTTCTCCCAGGGTGCAGAGACAGGTGAGTCCTGGCTGCGCCTTGTCTGTCTTGGTATTCCTAGGAAAAAAGAAAAAAAGTCTTCAGACTGCTATGGAGCTGCGCGCGTGGTAGCGTAATACGTGCTTCAACTCACTTTTTTTTTTTTGTGAAATGTCACTTGGTGTTTTCACTTCAAACGTGTTTTCCCGCTCATACTCAGATCATCCCTGTATATCCCACGTAGGGAATAACTATCACTAAAGCAACTCATTTTGTTACTGCAATCATGACAAAAAAGGCAAATAGAAATTTCTGAACGTGTAAAAAAAACACATTACGGAATCTCATGTTGGAATTTAAGCGTCAGTTGTTGGGGGTTTTTTTCCCCAGTTTTTGCATGGGATTAAAATTATAAACTTTGTGTTTGATATATATAAATACATACCCCAGCACGACCACAATTTGACTGCATAAAGCTATTTGCAGGAGGTACAAACAGTGTTGAATTAATTAACACTTCGGTCATCATGAACCTAAATCAGCAAACTATTCTGAAATGCCTTTGAGTAATACTACTGTTCACCTTTCTTGTCGTTAATTCTGAAGAATTTTGGATAGGGCCAAATAAATAGCTTTTCCCATCAAAGGGGCTTACACTTTGTTTGGAGGGGGTTGTGGCTGAAGTGAAGAAGGATGCACAGGAGCAATTAGTCCTAATTTGTGTGTCCTAATGGGTGTCTTTTACATAAGCGCACAGCCTGTGTTTTGGAGCAGTGTTCTGAAGGATTCTTTAGTGAATCTGAACTTCACAGTATTCAGTGAATCTTGCTTCACAGTAACCCAGTTGTTCATATTTTCAACAGATTCACCCATGTACCGATACATATGCTCGGTTGGCAATGTATTTCCTTTCTGTCATAATGACTAAGAATTCTCTTTTAAAATAAAAGTTCAGTTTCTGAAGTTGGCACTGCCTTGTGACTGGCAATACTTAACACTGGTCTAAATTTATGTTCCAAAAATGAGACGACTTAAAGTTCATGTATTGCATTTGTCTATTAATAAAGGACAGCGTCATCCAGAATTATTACACATAATTGCAAGAACCATAGGTACTCCTTTTAAATACCATTTCTCAAATGTATGACATTTAAAAGCTGGTTTAGTTATTTATTACAAATAGGAAATCTCTGTAAAAAGCAGTATTTTCAGGTGTGGAAGGAAGGTAGTGAGATGACTGCTGATTTTTCAGTCAGATCTCACACCACTTCATGGTGGGGAAAGGGTCTGAGAGTGCTACAGAGTTTACCCCTATTTGTATGTGCTGCATGTGCTCCAAATGTTGGTAAATATTTGCACGATTTGAGGAGGGCATCGTTAATTCTTGCCCTTCTAATGCCATGTTTGACCTCGAGGAACAGCAACACGGGGTAACTGATGATCGTCCTGCTAAGACAGCATAACAGATGAAGCAGAGGGATTCACTGGTGCAGTTTAGACCTTGAAAGAGTAGAGCAGGGTTCAAATGTCTGTCAAATATAGCTTATTTAGGTAAGATCTGAGGTTTTTAATTAGCAGCATCCATTATTGATACTGGACTCTGGAATGAGTCCAGATCAATAATAAATAAGCTATGTGGGCACCCAAACACCACCAGATTTTTAGGTCCTTTCCATTTGACTCAGCCTGTGAGTACTGTGGAACTTGGTGATTCCTTTCTACTCTTGCTATCCTCGGGCAGAGCTTTAACACCTGTTTCTGAATTTGAATGTTGCCTGTCTGACTGTATGTGTATTTACATGCACATAATATAACATAAAAATACAGATGTACAAAATACTTGCTTTAGTACAGTTAATGCACTAGCTTATTGTTGCTAGCTGTTACACCTTCTCTAGGTGATGTTAGTTCCTGTTTCAGGAATTTGTATGTCTTATACTCTCTTATTTTTCCAATTTTCTGACCTTTTACAATGTCGTATCTCACCTTGCCTGGAGGCAGATACTGCCCTGCTTAGTAATTCTGATATATTGCAGATATGCAAAATACTGTGTGTTTTTTTCTTAAAATTTAAACTGTTTCTCAAGAGAACATTGAAGGCTTCAGAAATTAGATATGAAGTGTTAACTCCGTAAGCTCTCATACATCTTGATTTGGACTAAACTTTGCCGGATGTAGCCAATTTCAACCCCAGTTCCACCAGCTGGTAAGGTTGAAGTATATAATTTCAAGACAGCTCCTGCTAGATCCAGAGCAATTGGGACAGATTTCCTTTTCAGAACATTCCAGTTAGAATATTGCCAGGAAAACTAAAGGAGGGGGAAAAGAGTATCATGGAAGAGTATTGTGATTTTTAGTACCTTGAGGCAAGTACTTTGTTTTCAGAAGTCTAAAGTGTCTCTGGTTGTTCTGCCACAGAGTTTCTGACATCTAAATATTATATCTAATATATATTTGTGCATTTTATGCACAGTGTAACATGCCTGTAACATGCAAGCAAATCAGAGTTGTACAAACATCTGTATCACTGTAATCGTCAGTCCAGTATTAAGTATATTTTTACTGTTACACGAAGAGTAAGTATTTGAGTGAGACTGGTTCTGGACTCTTCATAATAAACACTTCAAAGCAAGATAGAAACCTCACAGAATTTCTTACAGGTGTGATGTAAGTGCAGAAAGTAGATTCAATCCTTACTGAAATAACTTGTGAAGAAAAGAGACTATTTGATTTTGCTTGAAAACTCCAGCTGTCTCGGTAAGAATTGTGGTGGTCTCACTTTTTTTTTTTTCCAGGTAACATCATTACTAAGACGTGTTTTGCCTGAGGTAACCCCCAGTCGCCTGGCTAGTATTATAGGAGTGAAGTCTCTTCCACCAGCAGACATAAGTGATATCATTCACTCAACGGAAAAAGGAGACTGGAATAAACTGGGTATCTTAGACATGTTTTTGGGATGCATTGCCAAAGCTCTCACTGTACAGCTAAAAGCCAAAGGAACTACTATAACAGGGACAGCTGGCACTGCTGCAGGCAAAGGAGTTACTACAGTCACGCTTCCAATGATCTTCAATTCCAGGTTTGTTTAAAAATATGTATATATTCTCAAGCTAAAGGCACAAAATAATTGCATTCTTAGAAATCAGTTCTGTTGTCTTTTATAATCTTTGTTTTGTAAATGGAAAGAGTTGTATAATGCTTTGACAGTATGAGTCAGAAGTTATTAAAAAACAAGCAAACAAAACACCAAAGAAAACCAAAAACCCAACAACTTACCATACGCTGAATATGTGCACTATTGCTTTGTGGTGGATTTTGACAAACAGTAACTATTTACTTCAGCTGATTTCATGTATCGCCATATGTCCTTTGCAGCTATATTCGGCGAGGTGAAAGCCATTGGTGGATGAAGGGTTCAACACCGACACAGATTTCAGAGATCATTATTAAACTCATTAAAGACATGGCAGCAGTAAGTTTCTATCCTTCAAGTGTGTGGGGGATATTCAAGTCTTTCTAATAATGAAGAGTATATTTTTTCATTGCTTTCTGTTACAGTTAGTGTTGGGTGGAGGTGTTAAACGCGAGTTGGTCTCAAGCAGAAGTTAGAGTCTTCTGGGTAGAGTCTAGGCCTTGGAGCAGTAGGAACTGCGTTCTGATTCTGCTAAACAGAAATCCAGTCTTGAAATACGCTTTTAAATAAGTCGCTTGTACCGGAAATTTAAGTAGTAAACAATATTTGTTTGTCATTTTCTACATTGTTAACTTAGAAGCCTAATTTTTTAAGTCTTGAGCACTCAGAACTCCTAACTTGCAAAGTAAAAGACATCTGCGGAGTAGGATAATAGTGGTGTTTTCATGTAACTGTATAGTTTTTGTGCATGGAGTTTCTGGTTAAGGCTGCATGTTAAGATTGGCTTACTTCAGTGTTACTGAAATCTGCTTTTATAGTTGTTTATTACTCTAACCATCTGGGCTGAAATTTTCTGTGGTTGTCTCTGCTTCAGGCAAGTTTTTTTTGGCAGAAGAATTTGATGAAAAGCGATTTCCCAGAAACAATACTGGGGGGGGAAAAAACAGATTTTCTATATGTTTACAGGAAAGTAGTTTAGCCGGGGGGGGGGGGGGGGGGGCTTTGTTTTCCTTAATTCTGTACCTACTTCTGTGAGATGCTCTAAATGCCCCAGATCTTCCTCTGTGATTGCCCTGTGAAAGCTGAGTTTCAGTACGTTCAGCTTTGGAGTGCTATTTTTCTAAACCATTCCCTGCGCTTAGATTAAAGAGATCCCTTCTCAAAGTTCCCAAAGCTGGATGGGAATTCTCTGCAATTGCTGCTGTTGGTTCTGCCCACAAGATTTCAGAATCTCCCAATTCATCTTTAGTTAAGAGTTAGGATTAAAGCGTGCCTCATCCCTCAACTGTGCTGGTCCATGCATAAAATGATGGCTTAGTCTTTGTTTAGGTTGCTCCAGTGACTAGAGGGGAAAGGTCAGTTGTAGGGAAAATGCCCGTGGATTTTTGTTTCTGCTTACTTTATCAATGCTTTTAGCAAAACGCGTATAAAAACTAGGACCAAAAAAAGGTTCAAAGACAAGTACTCAAAAGACGGTAAATGCCAGGATTAACATGGTGCCCCCTGTATGTACATGCCCGTATGTTTTTCTCTGGCACCCCACTTCTTCCACTGTATAAGATGTGAAAAATATTGGGAATTAAGTGGAGGGGGAGCATAAATTTGTTCAAGTTGTTGGGGTTTTTTAAGGGTTGTTGCCAGTATCATTTGTAGCCATTGTTGGTAGGTATGCTTTGGGTAAGTGGGAAAACATCAGGGAAATTATTCTCTTCTGCCCAGTACTATTTAAAAACACTGCAGGTCTTCTGAAGCAAACTCTGTGGTCCTTGTTTTATGGGATTTTCGCTCCCATGATGATGGGAGAGCCTGTCCCTTAATGAACAGCTGATGAAAACTAAGCTGAGCCCAGACCTTTACCAGGAATAAGAGAGAGATATTAGTAGAAACAGAAAGTGGCTGGCCGACTACAATCAGATGCTTGCATTTTTGTGTAAGCAGCTCCTCTAGCCCTTCTAGACCTTTACCCATGAAACCGTTGCATTGACTAACACCTGGTTGTCCAAAACCATTGCAGAAGTTAGTAAGAAAGTTCTTAAAGCTCTGAGGTCAGACATGGCAACTCGCATGCATATCCAGAATATGCTAGGCTCCATCTCCCCCATACCCGATGTACGTGCATACGTTCCGGTAGTGCTGGCTGTCGGGTATACCGGTGTGATTCTTGAATTCTCTTGTTTAAACCAGTCTACTTGGAATGAATATGACAGAAAAGAAAGGGATCAAGTCGGTCAGATAAAGTGTAGTCCTCTTAGCTGTGCATATAAATCCCTCTTTCAGTAGATCCTGAATTGCTTACTTAAAGTGTAGCAGCTCCTAAAGGAATGATTGGGACTGAGTTTACACTGAAGTATTCAATAGCCGGACCATAAGGACCCTCCTCTCCTCTTGTACAAAGTAGAGATCCGAACTTTATTCCCTTTCGTTCTAGATGGGGAAACCTGACTGAGGCCACTCAAGGGTGGGAGCACTAACTTTTCTTGATTATGGTTTGTAACGGACCTCTGTGGTTTAGGCGTGCTCAAAACATGTTTGGGGGTTTGGCCCTGTTACACTAAAAATTCTTTCAGGCTTTTCAGAGCTGCTAATCAGCAGTAGGGTGACATCAGTCTTATTAGCCACTTTGTAAGAGTTACAAATGGGATTCCTTTCACTTTTTCAACACTTGCAATATGTAGGTATCTACATCTGAGTTAGTCACCGTAGCTTCCTTTTTAGAGTCACAGAATCAAAGAATGGTTTAGGTTGGAAGGGACCTTAAACATCATCTAGTTCCCAACCCCCTGCCCTGGACAGGGACATCTCCCAGTAGATAATTGGATAACTACATAATCGCACTAGGGATAATTTTTACCAGATCTGTCTGATTTGAAAACGCCCGATTTTGTTCTGCCACCTTCTTTTTCTGTTCTAATTTGAGATCCTAACCTGATGTTACTTGCAGCAGCTCTAATTACTGCTTTAGTTGCTCTTAATTTTTAATAAAAGCTGTAATAAATTAAGTTTCCTCTTTAACAGGGTCATCTGTCGGAAGCTTGGTCCCGTGTGACAAAGAATGCTATTGCTGAAACCATCATAGCTCTGACCAAAATGGAAGAAGAATACAGATCACCAGTGAGGTGCATTGCAACAACCAGAGTAAGAACTTCACGAAACTTAACATTAGTTCATTGTAAACATGCAATAGGAGCCCATCCAAGAGCCTTCCTCCATTTCAGAAAAAAACTTCCCTTTCACAGGTTGTTTCGGGAAACAATGCATACAGTTCATATTCTCCAAATCTGGCAGTGTGCATAATGGACAGGTATCCTAAGGCAATCGCTGTCCTCATAAAAGTCTTGCTTTCTCTGTGACAACAGCAGGTTGGGTTTTCTTCTTTGAGACGCAAATACGCCAGTAAAAACTGAATTTTGATTTAATATGTATCTTGGGTACCCCCCCGTAAAGAAGAACAAGTGTTATGCTTAAACATTTAGGGGCTTTATCCTTGAGGTAATTCTGCTTTAAGTTTGTGATACTTGCCTTTTACTAAATTTATGAGATCTGCGGGGAAAATTGCACAATATGTATCAGCCGTCTTTTTCCAGCTCTCTACACCCATTATTTTAAGTGGTTTGACTTCAGGGTCTTCAGCTGCCGCATCTCAAAGCTATTATAAAACCACTCAGTAACAAAGGTTCTCTAGGACAATTAAGCTACACTTCACCTGTGTTTTAATCTCAAAATGAAAAACATCATTTGCTGAGCCCTTCATTGTTTACCTGGGGTGGCTTTTTTTCTTTGTCTTTGCATGACTTTTATAGAACCTTGGACTAACTTAACCTTAATTAGGTGGCTTGAAATCTCACAAAAAGCATATTTGTAAATCATGGCATTCCTACCGTCTTAGGGAGTACAGATTTTGGCATCTCAAGGATAATAATTACATGTAAAAGAAGAGGTTTGCAGTGGTTACAAGGATTTGTCACTCATCCTGTTTTTCATCCTAAAAGGCTGTGCCAGTTGTCCTTTTCTCATCCCCTTACTCATGTATTCTCTACCCTTTGGAAGACACAGTTTTGGAGTACCACCAGCTCTTGCTGTCACTGTGTTAGTTTAATCAGGTCTTAGAGGAGCCCTGAACTCTCCTTGTGAATGAACTTTGTTCTGTCGTGGAGGTGTGCAGTTTGGGGTGGGAGAAGTCCAGCAGAGTTTTTCAATTAAAGCCATTTGTTCAAATCAAAACTTTGATCAAAAACTACTGCAAAAATGCATCTGCCAAGTGCGGGTTGCAGGCCCACCGACAAAGTACCCTCACATAGCTCATTTCCTTCGGATTTCACTGTAGTCAGTGGGGAGGAAGAGAGAAAAGCTTCTTCTGAAGAACACTTAGCGCAGAACCTTTTTCTAGGTAATCTCAAATGTGCTGTGCGGTGAGGAGAGAACACAGGGAAACAAATCTCATTGAGCTAAAGTTCTGTCGGTTTGGGTTTTGTTTTTATTCGTCTTGCATTTCTTCTTCTTCCCCAAAGCCTGCGATTTTTGGGAGTGATATGCAAGTCTGTATTTCTTTATAATATACTCTGGTTGATCTTTCTTCAGTGTTTCTCACTTGTGTGCTCACTACTGTATTTAAAGCAACAGACTTGAAAGAAACAAGGTAGTTCCCAAAAGCAGAGTAAGTTTTATTGGGTGCTTGACTTCTTTTGGAAAAAGAAAAAAAACTGGAGTTGTACGGGCAGGCTTCAGCTAACGATGACACAGTTTGCAGGTAACAGTGACATTCTGATCTGCTAAAGTTCATATTTTTAGGATTTGGGATTTTTTTGTATTTCGTATTTCTAAAACATTTAATCCTATCTTGTCTTTCAATAGTTATGGCTGGCCTTAGCATCCCTCTGTGTACTTGATCAGGATCATGTTGATAGACTATCCTCAGGAAGATGGATGGGAAAGGATGGACAACAGAAACAGATGGTGAGACTGAAAATCATATTTTTTTGTGTTTATTTTTATACAGTAGTCGAAGAATTTAGAATAATGATAGGGAAAGGTAAATTTGGCCTAAAAGGGACCTTATTCGTCCCTTTTGTCCCCCATAGAAATTGTGCATACATGTTTACAGGATTCATGTTCTGGACAAGCACTGCTCAGAAACAAAAATTCCAGCTTAAAACACTAAATTAGCAATTCTGCTGGTATTCAGGATGGAGCAAGGCCTACTTAACACCTATCGGATGGATTTTTGAGAGTAGATTGACTCAGTTAATACAACACCTTCTCTCAGAGCTTTTTCCTTTCTATCTGGATCTCTGTCACATAATAAGGTCAATTATTTTGTGTTCCTCAATAACTTCTCTGTAAGTTAGCTTCCTCTTCCGCCTCTCGGTAGAGCGATTATCCCAAAGAGAAAGAACCTCTTTCTAACTGAATTTAGTAAAGCTACCGTTTACCCAAGGGATTTACAAATTTTAATATGTAATATGATGGATTAAGTATCACAAAAAAAGCTTATGATTTTTTTTTTTTAATATGAATCTGGAAAGAGCAAAATAATGAAGCTGGTCTACTTCTAACTTGGTTAGGCTGTGGGAGGCAAAGGGAAGGTTGTTCCTTCTCGCTAGTTAACTGAGGATGCTGAGAGCAAAGAAGCCTCCAAAGCAGCTTAGTGTAGGTAGAAGGAGAATACAGGAGACAGAGCTGCAGCAGCAGCAAGGACCAAAACTCTGCTGGGAAGGAAGAGGACACAAAGGTTTCTGAGGCCATTAAGAAAGCCAAGGGACTTCTGTAGAGCTTTGGAAGTGTCAGAGGAACAGCCAAAATGTCATCAAGCAGGGATATAAGCTGCTGAACTCAGCCTGAAATTCTCCAGTTCTGTTTTATACTAGGATATTCAAATGTTGAGGTGAAATGCATTCCCCCTACCAAGACTGCTGTTGAAAGGATTCTCTTGGAAGTTGCATGAGCAATCTCATGGAAACCGCATGTTCTGGGAGCACGATGGAAACTTGTTCTCAGACATGGGCACGCGCATAATCAAAGTCAGTCGTTGAACTGTATTTGTACAGATATTTTGAACTGTAAAACAGAACTGTCTGTGTTGAATTTTAAAAAGTATCAATAGAGTAAGTTAATGTTATGGTGGATTTTGAGGTTTATTGGACTGTATTCTCTCCAAGTTATAGGTGACCTACAGCTTTGATTAGATGTTTGAACAGAGTAAACATACCATATTAAAGTAATTAAGGGTAATATTTTCCATGTTGACTTGGGTGCTTCTGTCATTGAACTTGTCTGTTAATATGCCCATAACCCATTGCTACCACACACATCTTTTCTCAGGCTAGTTGTAAATGGTGTCTCAACTGTATTGTTGAAAAACACATTTTTGCTACATCATGCAAAATATGAGATGAAGAAAATCAGAACTGATACAGTACACTGTGGCTTTTTGAGTCCAAGATAACTGTTTAGATACTGATTATTCTAAAGCTACAATTAATAGTCTAAACAAGCTCTTTATCCCCCCTTATTAATTTGAGGGGGGGTGGCTAAGGAAGAATAAAACCAGACGCCGAAAGGAAATGAGGGATTTAATAAAGAGAGAATTTTTTCGTAGATTTTTCTTAATTTTTTTTTTCAGCCAATGTGTGATAACCATGATGATGGTGAAACCGCCGCAATCATTTTATGTAATGTCTGTGGGAATCTGTGTACAGATTGTGACCGCTTCCTTCACCTCCATCGACGAACAAAAACTCATCAGAGACAGGTAGAGTATACGTGACATCATGCTGCAACACTGTGTTTGTTTCCCCAATTAATATATAAGCAAAAGGCAGTAACAAGAACCAAATCTGAAAATGGTATTTTCTTTTATGTTTGAGATGGGATCGATAAGTTTCTATTTATTTTAATTGTTTTTAGTTAAATTCTGTTGTCCTTTATCTTTTGAAGGTTTGAAAAATCACATAGCTGTCCCTAATTCTACCTCTTACACATCAGTTTGTTTCTCTCTTATTCTAACTTTGTTCAGGAACGTTTTTTAGGAAAATCTAGGAACTGCATAGACTTCTTAAGTATATATTGGTTCTTTATCCCTGTTAAATTATATCTCGTTTACTACTTCTATCATGAGTGAGTGCTCAACCTCTTCATTTTTAATGTATATATATTTTTTAATACCCAGGAAGACTACTTGACAGCAAATATTCCTACTGGTTCCTTTACACATCAGTCTTCTCTTGTTTTTCAATATTCCTCCGGCTCTCGCTGTCTTGTCACTGAGCAGTATGTTGTTGTATCCATAAGCTTGAATATTTCCTGATTTCTTTTGCTTCTGTTTTTAAGATTGAAATGTCTTTCCTCTTTGACTTACCTAGATGAGTTTTTACAAATTGCTGTATACTCTGCTAATTAGCGTTCTTTTGTGTTATTCTTCTACCCTCTTCATGTCTATACCTGAAACTACATTCTCCTTGGAATATTTCTTTTTCTCGTTGAAATTAATGTTGAAGATGCCTTTACTTCTGAAACTACTTAACAGTTCCTCTTTCTTGATACTATTTCTCTTTTTTGGGTTTTGGGGTTTTTTTGTGGCCCTTTATTTTCCCCTTTCCTTTTGACATTTGTACAAAGGCTAAAATAATAAACCTCATTAATAAAGTTAATTCAGTGGAAATCATTCCTCTTCTTTCTTTCCTAGAGCAGATCCACGTTCAGTTTTTAGTTAGGATCAGGAATCCTTATCTCCTTCGCATTCTTTGACTGGTGTTATAGAGCAGCCTTGGAATGCATGAACTGGATTCCTTTCAGGTGAAACAAAAACCAACACAAAGATGGATGGATGGAGGGACACACCTAATGGTCACTCAGTGCAGGGGATCAGCTAGTGTAGGGCACACATGATGTAAACTTCCAATCGTTGGCACCAAGTTCCACTCTACAGATCTATCTCCTCCTTGGCGCCTCAGCATTTGCAGCATAAACTCAGCCTGGAAGTTCCACACGGATATGTTATCTTCTATCTTTTAGCCAGAATCTTTGCAATCCCCTCTGAATTTTTCCTGTTTTGTTATCCTAAGGAGATGATTTTATATGTCTACTCTTCTGTCGTGGCACAACACAGTCTAGTCTCATTTATTTTTCTGATTTCTCCTATATAGCCTGTTCAGATTACAGTTGATAAAAAGTAAGTTCTCATCTTGTAGAAGTCCTCACATCTCTCCTTTAATCTGTCCGAAATAGCTACTTATCAGATTTTCCTATTTACTTCTAAAAGCATGTTTAAGCTTTTTATTCACCGCCTTTACCTTTACATCTCTCATGTTAAGCTGCTCAATTTAAATTTTAAATTCTGTCCTGTTACCTGTCTCCTGTTTTCTGTTAGCTTCCTTTTCATTCTCCAATTTCTTTGTCATACATACCTCTTTAATGTATTTTCTCTCATTCCAAGAAAGGACAGTGTGTAAGTTACCACGGCCCGCTTATGCAAATCCTTGGTGAAGCAATTAGGGGGTTTTTTCCTGATTCTGATAAGAACGAAAACAAAGTTTAAATTGAGCGTATATATCCATACCCAGGAAATTTTTGTTGCGTTGCAGGTGACGTGATTGAAAACAAAACTGCCTTCAAAACTTAGGAAAGAAGAAAAAGAAGAGACTGCATGAAGTCCACTAAGGGTCTCATGCAGATTTTTGATTTTGCAAAAATTTTAAATTTTCCTCCTTGTAGCCAAAAGGGTATCTGTTGTGTATTTATGTAACAGACAAAAATAACAGTATTACACACTCTATTATATAGTACATAGTATAATCTCTATCATATAGTACATATTATTAAGACCATAATTATCAATGATACTTTGATAAACTACTGACAGGGTTGTGTGAAGATATTTCTAATGTTATCTTGTGCATTTGATATACTGTGGCCTACTGGATGAGTTGAATAGTAGTTATGAAGTCTAAAGCTCCGTATTTTTTAAACTAGAGAATATGTTGCACAGCTCTCTTCTTAGGACTGCTACGTTATTGTTTCCCAGCCACGTTAGCTCAAGTGTTAATTTTATGTATTTTAGTTTTAAAAACACAAAGCCTTTCTCCATTCTGCGATATGTACAAATTATGGAACATGTAAAAGAAAAACAGCTTGCAGTAGACAATCTCCACAGAATCTATAAAAGATCTGAAGAGAATCCAAAAAGACGGTGACAAAAATAACATAAAGATGTGATTTATTATCTGTTTGGTTACCCTGACAGGTATTCAAAGAAGAAGAAGAAGCAATCAAAGTTGATCTCCACGAGGGTTGTGGTAGGACCAAACTTTTCTGGCTGATGGCATTAGCAGACTCCAAAACTATGAAGGCTATGGTGGAGTTTAGAGAACAGACAGGTAAAACACAACTGTTAGTACTTGTTCTTTATCCTGATTAATTTCACCTTTTATGTGAGCATCTGTCAAAAAAAAAAAAATCAGCTGTGGTTTTCACCTGCTTTAGAGCAATGCTTTTAATTTTTTGTTAATAAAAGTGTCATAGTTTAACTGCCTAAGGAATGCTGGTTTTCTGGTTGCTTTCTGTGACTGCTGTTTAGATGTCTGTTAGAATATCAGTCCCTTATGTTCCATTACAACATTTTTCGGTTTGGTTTGCTTCCCTGGACCTAGGCAAACCGACCACCAGCAGTTCTGAGGCATGTCGTTTCTGTGGCTGCAGGAGCGGGACGGAATTATCAGCAGTGGGAAGCGTTTGTTCTGATACAGATTGCCAGGTGCGTATTAACAAATACCAGTCATCACCAATTACATAAATGGAGGATGACTGCAGGATCAAATTGATGCCTTGCTTTGAGTAAACCTTGTTCATCCCTGCGGTCAATTTTTACATCAGACCTCTCATATGAAAAGGTTTGAATATTGAATATTGTATTTTAATTCAAATACTTCTGAGCCTGTAAATGTTTAGTTTAATTACAGGCTACAAACACCAATAGTCACCCAAAATACTGGGTAGTTTCATTATTAACTTCAATATATCTCAAGTTTCCACAACACAATTCCAAGTATAAAGTAAAATATACACTGTCAACATAAAGTCTAGTGTACTGGAAAGCTTGATAAAAGTAGTTTGCTTAACAGCCTGTTTATTATGTGAGCATAGAACACAGGATAGGAATTGGAGGTGGTTAAAATAAACCATACAGAAGTGCTTTACACTGGTTAATGATCAGCTGAGTCCTGCCTGACCAACCTGATCTCCTCTTATGACCAGGTGACCCGCCTGATGGATAAGGGGAAGGCTGTGGATGTGTCTGTTTGGACTTCAGTAAGGCCCTTGACACAGTCTCCCACAGCATTCTGCTGGAGAAGCTGGCAGCCCATGGCATTGACAGGTGGACTCTTCGCTGGGTTAAAAACTGGCTGGATGGCCGAGCCCAGAGAGTTGTGCTGAACGGTGCTAAATCCAGTTGGCGGCAGGTCTCAAGTGGCGTTCCTCAGGGCTCAGTTTTGGGACCAGTCTTGTTTCATATTTTTATTGATGATCTGGATGAGGGGATTGAGTGCACCCTCAGTAAGTTTGCAGATGACACCAAATTAGGCGGGAGTGTTGATCTGCCTGAGGGTAGGATGGCTCTGCAGAGGGATCTGGACAGGCTGGATTGATGGGCTGAGGCCAATGGGATGAGGTTTAACAAGGCCAAGTGCCAGGTCCTGCCCTTGGGTCACAACAACCCCAGGCAGTGCTACAGGCTTGGGGAGGAGTGGCTGGAAAGCT
>VZSF01002738.1:16316-34505 GCA_013398295.1 Chionis minor
GATATTAGGAAAAACTGCTTTACAGAAAGGGTTATCAAGCATTGGAACAGGCTGCCCAGGGAATCGGTGGAATCGCCATCCCTGGAGGTATTTAAAAGACAGGTAGACGTGGTGCTGAGGGACATGGTTTAGGGGTGGTTTTGGCATAGGGTTATGGTTGGACTCGATCTTGAAGGTCTTTTCCAACCCAAGTGATTCTATAAAGTGTTCTTAAGAGTAGGTTACTTCATACCTTTCCTGAAAGACCAAAATCTGCAGGTATCTTAAAGGCTTTGTTAACATAAAGGGCAAGCAATGTTTATGCAGGAGACACTTCATATACAAGGTATGGATTAAAGGCTATTTCTCTTTATATTAAAATTAAATATTAAAATTTTAAAAATATCGTTTCATTATGCCATTGCTAGTTAGGAGCAACATAAGGTAACAAAGGTATCGGTTTTACTTCAAGTACACAAAATGTACAGTTTTTCCCAAGTACCTGCTGTAGCAGTAGACAACGTTGAATCATGATTCTTTCTTCTTAGCGCATTGCACGAACCAGCAATCCTTCAAAAAGCGACACAGTATTAAACCGTTCCTTGGAGGGGGGGAAAAAAAGAATAATTATTTACTTTTAACAGGAGTATGCTAAAATTGCCTGCAGCAAGACACACCCCTGTGGTCATCCATGTGGAGGCGTTAAGAACGAAGAGCACTGCCTGCCATGCTTGCATGGTTGTGATAAGAACGCTACAACTCTTAAACAAGATGCTGATGACATGTGCATGATCTGCTTTACTGAAGCACTTTCAGCAGCACCAGCTATCCAGGTTTATCTTCCCCCCCTTCCCCCTTTTATGAGATTAATATTATGGTTGTAATGCCAAGTGCGTAAGAAGTTAAAATACAAAGTCCTTTGAATTAGACTTTTTAAAATTTCAAAACAGATGCTGTAATGATATGTAAGTAACTTAAAAAGCTTTCTTTTTGTCTGGCGTTACTGCTATTTTGAGAAAGCAGATTGTATCAATTTAGTTTCCTGGGTGTACTTTATTCAAAAGATGTGGTATTTTATAAATAACAGCTGAGGTAATTAATGGATATACTTCATATTATACACATATATATATATATACACACACACTCTTGATATATTTCATATATCCTTCATATATCCACTGGTGGTTTTGTAATAGTATGACTTTAACAACCACTTTACATTTTTTCTCTTTGTCGAGACGAAAACAGGGGTCTTCTAGGATTTCAAATGACTTGATTTTGGAATTGATGTATGTTGCCACTTAAAAGCAAATAACTACTTCTGGTTTAGTGGTTAATGTAACTTCAGTGTTGACTTACACGTGTTCTTTTCAACAGCTGGACTGCAGCCACGTTTTCCATTTGCAATGCTGTCAGCGAGTACTAGAAAACAGATGGCTTGGGCCAAGGATAACTTTTGGGTTTATGTCCTGTCCCATTTGCAAGGTAAATGAGCTATGTGTTTACTGCCTGTGTCAGACACGTTGCCTAATACTGTCTGTGTTGGTTTTTTTAAAAATTATATATTGTTTGTTACAATATAAATTAGTTTTACGTCATTTGTTTCCTTGATGTCTCGTGTCACTCAAGAAAGGGTGTCACTGATGCATCTTTTTACCTTCCTCTACTGTTCCCTGAAGTGGTCCTCTTAAAAAGCATAAAGCAGGCGTTATCTTAATGCTGTTTTATTCTTAGCACTATCAGCTTGTAAATTCCCAGTATTTGGGGCTGGCAGGAGAGGGGGAAGAAGTAATCTTTAATGCAAATTATCTGAAGCAGGAAACTTGGCTTCTCTATTTCACTAACCCCTTTTAAAGCTGCTTTGCTTTCCAGTATGAGAGGGGCAGAGCTGAAGAATAGATGTACTTAGCTCAGCTTCAATTACTAAAAATTCCTCTTGTGCTGTACAAGATCATAATTGCTGTGAGCAAAAGCACATGCTGGCTGCTGGGAAGGAGAGCACCTTAGCGCCTTAGGAATATGAAATTTGTGAATGGTCATCCGTTTCTGCGTGCTGTGTTTCTTCCTCGGTGCTGCTTTTGGGTGATTTATGGCAATAGCTCATGACTATTAAATGATAAAGACCTGGCATAGAGGACTGGCAGTCATCATTCTTAATTGCTGAACAGCAAGTAAAAAAGGACCAAAATTAGAGAAAACATACAATCAGAATATTCCTGTGCTGTGCTGAATATTGATCTACCCTTTACCATCCCTCTATGGTTGCTACAGTCTGTTGTAAGTGCTGATGATTTCATATTTTTTAAAAAAAGGCCATATAAAAAACACTCCTGGTTACTGTTTTTGCAGAAATAAAGTATATACTGTATCAGCCGTTTTTTGAATTGTCCATTGCCTGAGCTCTTAGGTTTTAATGACATCCATTACACTATTTATGTTAGACCATAATACAAATTATCACAGCTGTTGTAACGAAGGTGCAAGATATTCTAATCAGTTTTTTATTTCAGAACAAAATCAATCATACAGTATTAAAGGATTTGCTTGATCCAATCAAAGAACTCTATGAAGATGTAAGGAGAAAAGCGCTAATGAGATTGGAGTATGAAGGGTTGCACAAGAGTGAGGCCATCACAACACCAGGTGTTAGATTTTATAATGACCCAGCTGGCTACGCTATGAACAGATACGCTTATTATGTTTGCTACAAGTGCAAAAAGGTACGACGATTAGTGCTTTCTCAAATTAAATCTATGTTAGAGTTTCAATTTTTTCAAGAATCGAACGTATATTTAATATATTGTGTGTGGAGTAGGAAGGCAGGAAGAGAAATTGTTGTTAAAGTGTAAAAAAGTGCTGAGTAAATTAGACGTACATAGTGTCTTACCTTGTAAAGCTCGAAAGTATATACAGAGCCGTTCAAAAACCAAAAGCATATTGAGGTGAGAGTCTCCTCAGAAGAATTTGCAGATGATACTGTCCTAGGACACCAACTGTCACTTTGTCCTACTTCCAACTCATACTTTATGTGAACGTTAAAATAGTATAAACGTAGGTTTCAAACTCCTAAATAGTGCTTTTACCCAAGTTGGAGTTGATTAGAACTGCAGTAAACAGTGAATCTGAGGCAGAAAAATGGCTACTACTGCAATGCTTTTTTTCCCGAAAAAAAACACACCAAAAAATGGCAAGAGTCTTCGGTAATTTTGATCTGTGATAATGCAGTTGTTCGGGATGGGGATAAGGAACTGTGCCATCCTTAACCGATTACACCTGAGCTCAGACCTTGGCATCTCGAGTGCCTTTGAAGTGCAGCAGCTATGGCGATGATAGCCAGATGTGTGAGAAGGAAGAGGAAATGCATGGTCTTCCCTGCTGGAATCTAGGTCATATATGTACGGTTTTCTTCAGGAAGAAGATATTAAATTTATCCAGAAGACAAAAACTGTATACAAACAGCTCCTGATTTCCCCACCAGCAGAGAAGAGACAAACATTCTTTATCTGTGGTTAGAGAAATTTTGGATACTCACTGGACCCCTCCCATAGCTGCTTTTATCTGAAGCAGATTGTAGTGCCCCTCTTGATCACATGTTTTTCCTTAGGAATGAACAGAATAAGGCAATTTAATGGTAAAATTTTCAAGGGAGACCCCAATACTTTTTCTGTTAAATGCACACGTTAAGTGCCGAATTTGGAAACAAGAGGAGAAAGGATTGACTACCCTTCCATGTGCTAGAGAAGAGCAGTAATGAATCCTTGTAGCTCATCACCACACAGTTACTCAGTTCACTTCTGTTCCTGCCTCCCACAGTGAATCTATTTTCACTTCTCATCCTTTATCAACTTGCCTAGTGTCTTTTTTGGCCTGTACAGAAATACTTTTTATTATCTTACTTTCTCCAGTTTTTATTCCCATCCCTGTTTTTCATTACGATTTCTTTCCAGCACTTAATACTCAGTTAATTCAGTGTCTTTATTTCCCTCTTTTTTCTCTCCTTTGTATCTCCTTTCGTACTGTGTCCATGTGTCTGAACAGCGACATTCAACTATCTAATTTCTAACTTCTTCCTCCAGCACCTGTTCATCCCAAAGTACTACCTAATTCCCTGACGTACATTCCTTAAGCCTCTTCCTTCTCTTTTTAGTCTGCAGAGCGAGACCATTTTCCTTTTATAATCACTGCAAAAAGCGATTCTCAGCGACAATTGCTGAGAGCAAGAATTTTGTGTGTTGTCTAATTAGTTAATAAGATGGTAACGAAGGAAGAAATTTACTCTTAGTAACACTTTAGTATATGAGGAAATTCATCAGAATTGGCAATCTTACTTTGGTGCATTTTTATGCTCAGTGTGTCTTGGTAGAGTAAGATGAGAAAGTAGCATGAATTTGCAGAAAACATCAAAATTCTAATTATAAGGGATCCCACATGAGCATAAAAACTGATACTCCTTTTGGCCAGTAAAAAAATCCCTCCTGGTAGAATGTTTCTTTGCTGCCTTCAGCCTCAGTCTTGTATTTCTTACATACAGTTCATACAGCATCCACATACCGTTTCAAAAGCCTTACGGCCACTCACATAGACCAGAGTGGTCTCATTTATCCTGAGATTGAAAGACATTTTCTTCATGCCTTAAAAACATGTATCTTGGAGTCAAGAGATACCAGAGTAGTGGGGGTTACAGTAATGACCCTTACTCACCATTTTCTCCTTAGAAATGGAATTTGTTAAAATAATAGTTGTCTCTGGTTTAATGTCCAATCTGAAATTCAGGCATATTTTGGGGGCGAAGCTCGTTGTGATGCTGAGGCTGGACAAGGAGATGACTACGATCCAAGAGAGCTTATTTGTGGTGCGTGCTCTGATGTTTCAAGGGCTCAGGTAAGCAAAGAACTTGTTGTATTCGTGTCTTTATTTCATTCCGAAGCTCCGAGCACCCCAGCTGCACAATAATTCAGTGTCATTAGTAATTATATGTATTCTCTAATATTGTATGATATTAGTATATACTACAGAACGTAGAAATGTGTTGTTTGGATTGTTACAGCATGGCTACTTCATTTATTGGCCTTTGTTTTCTTTCTGTTTAGATGTGTCCCAAACACGGTACAGATTTCTTAGAGTACAAATGCCGCTACTGCTGTTCAGTTGCTGTTTTTTTCTGTTTTGGGACAACGCATTTTTGCAATGCTTGCCATGATGATTTCCAAAGAATGACAAGCATCCCTAAAGAAGAACTCCCACACTGTCCTGCAGGTAGTGTTTTCACAAAGCAAATTTACCACGCTGGTTTCTGATACTACTAATTACTTTCAACTGATATTCTTTATCTTTTCTTGCTGATCATTTTTGGGAAAAAACAGAGGATCAGGCATTACAAATTTTAAGTTCAGTACCTTGAATGATATTAGAATGGGTTTGTTCTATGCTTTTGATTTTTTTGCTTTTCTGGTAATAATACAGGCAATGTCATCACACTGATCCTTTAAACATTAGCTACTTCAATACAGAAAGACATTTCAATTTACCTACACCACTTCAGACTTCAGATGTGTCTTAATGATGTCTTAAAATTATATTGGAAGAAATTAACACACTATTAAACAATGCAGCTATACTTGGGTACCTCTCATGCAAACTGCTGCCCCAGTGCCTTAGTTCTAACTTCATGTACCGTTGATTCGATCTCAATAAATCATATTATTTACCTTGCTGTTGGGGAAAAAAGTGAGATATTTTGATTAGATATCTACATGAAAGAAGTAAACAAAAAAATTACTATTCCTGGTATAACTTTAGAATTATTATTTACAGCAGAGTGTGTAATTCTTGTTCATATTTATCGATTTTGCTTTTAGATTGTGGTCATTTCTTCCACAGCATTAATGAGATGAAATTTATTTCAGTGATTCTCCCTATAAGCTTTTTGCCTTTTTTACTTTGATTTATTTTAAATTACATGGCAGTTTGATCATTTGGGTTGGTATTTTTTCCAAATAACAATTGAGCGTTTGACATAACTGTTTTAAGGAGTTAACATTTTTTGATCACGCTTTGTCAGATCTAATTGACACTTTTCTCTTGACCTATTAAGCCTTTCGACTTTTTGCTTGAATTTGACTGTGCGAAAGCACCTTTCTATCTGCTGTTTCTTAAGCCTTCATTTTTGATGCTTTATAAAATCATCTTATAAATGTATTACCTCCACTTAGCATGGGTTTTGAGGAAATGTAATATATGTTTATTAACATCATCTGCAAGCATTAATAATTTTTTTCCTTTTTTTTTTTCCTCTTTTCTCTTCTTCTCACCCGTAAATTCACTGTAGGTCCCAAAGGTAAACAACTTGAAGGAACAGAATGTCCACTTCATGTTGTCCATCCACCCACTGGTGAAGAATTTGCTCTGGGGTGTGGGGTTTGCAGAAATGCTCACACTTTTTAGACTAGCATTTTTTTTTTTTACCAGAGCAAAACAGGTGCCCTCATCCCTCAAGTGTCCTGAAGATAAAAGTCCAGCTGGGATGAGGATGGGACCATTTCATAACCCAGATAAAAGGAACAATTTACAGTGCAAGAAGGATGCCAAATACCATGTACATAATTCTTGCTGTGAGATATTGACATTTTTTGAACTGAGACATCAAAACTTGTGAGGTGTTTGCATGTGGCCATTACAGTCATCGGCTAGGAAACATTGGACATTTACAAATAAATAATTGCTATTAAAGGATCTGTGTGTCTGTGGACTCTGAATGATGCTGGCTTTCAGGAGAAAGAAAAAAAAAATATTGATTATTGTATACTGACTTTTTGTAATCTTGTACAATTGTAACGCATCACAAGTGGGGATGGGAAAGAGGAATATTCTGGTTTATTTCCTAGACTGTTATAAAAAAAAAAATTGTGTTAGGAAGGCATAAATGTAACAAGTATCTCACTGTATATAAAGGTATCAATGTTTGTCCTGTATAAGAATTATTAAATTACAACAGCAGTTTCATTTAAACTTCTGGGTTATGTTTGAGCCTGAAATTTTAATGAAGTGCAATACTGAGTGTGCCTCATATCTTGCAGCTGTAAACATAATGGAATGTACATGTCAATAAAGCCACTGTACATTTTTATACAGTGAAAGTCTAATGAATGTGTAAGCCTCCATTTTCAGAAATGTTTTTTAAAGCAGGGTGGGGAGGAAGGGGGTGGTTTTTATAATTATTTCAGCAGGTTCTTTTAAAAAGTAGGAAAGTTTATCAGGTAAACGGGTGGTTAGGGAAGTACTTGAGACGTAAAGAACATTGTAAAAGAAGCTGGATAAATGTACAAGCATTCATACGAAGTACTGTATTTCCATTTCGATTTTTGACAATGTGTTAAAACACAAAAGAAGACTCCATTTTACATTATTTTTATCAGTTATTAAGACTCTTCAGTAGAATATCACCCCCACTTTTAGGACACACAGCCTTTTGCTATGGGTCCCAAAATGTTCATTTAATAAGGGTCTCACGTCCTCTGCTCCTCTGTAGGAGGTGGCAGGCACAGACAAAGGTTGTCAAACATAGGGCTTGCGCTAGACTTGCAAAGAAATAGCAGTTTTTTGAACAACTAACAGTCATCCAAACAACTGAACTTGTCACAGAGGAATTTTAACTCATGAGTATCTATTTGGAAAGATATATCGGGAAATAGACTGCTCGATAAGTTCTTGGGCTATATTTGAAATAAATACGCTACATGAAATAGAGAAAGCAAGTAAAAGGCAGCTTTACTAGATTCGATTATGACTCAACCAGGACAGACTCAAAGGTGGCTTAGATGAAAACAACCATGAAGTGACAACATTGATGATTCTGAAGGGAAAGGAGAGAAAATAAGATAAATTATATTCAGTAAATTGACAGAAGTCTTAGGTAGGTAAAGAAAAAAAATATTTAGGGGAGTTGACGTTTTCTTTAGAATAACCTACTAAAACCAGAGCCAGCAGCTACCCTAGTGCAAACAGAGGATATAACTTGTACTAAACAGTCAGCTTGGCCAAGTCAGGAATTATATATTAAGAAAAAAAAAAAAAGAAACAAAATCAATTTAGAATCATAGAATTGTCTAGGTTGGAAGAGACCCTTAAGATCATAGAGTCCAACCATCAACCTAACACTGCCTAAAGCCACCCCTAAAGCATGTCCCTCAGCACCACGTCTACCCGTCTTTTAAATACTTCCAGGGATGGCGATTCCACCACTTCCCTGGGCAGCCTGTTCCAATGCTTGATAACCCTTTCTGTAAAGAAATTTTTCCTAATAACCACCCTAAACCTCCCCTGGTGCAACTTGAGGCCATTTCCTCCTGTCCTATCGCTTGTCACTTGGGAGAAAAGACTGACCCTCACCTCACTACAGCCTCCTTTCATGTAGTTGTAGAGAGCGAAAAAGGTCTCCCCTCAGCCTCCTTTTCTCCAGGCTGAACAACCCCAGTTCCCTCAGCCGCTGCTCACAGGACTTGTTCTATAGACCCCTCACCAGCTTCATTGCCCTTCTCTGAACACGCTCCAGCACCTCAGTGTCTTTTCTTGTAGTGAGGGACCCAAAACTGAACACAGTATTCGAGATGGGGCCTCACCAGTGCTGAGAACAAGGGGGATGATCACTTCCACAATCCTGCTCACTATTCCTGATCCAAGCCAGGATGCTGTTGGCCTTCTTGGCCACCTGGGCACACTGCTGGCTCATGTTCAGCCAACTGTCCACCAGGACCCCCAGATCCTTTTCTGCCAGGCAGCTTTCCAGCCACTCCTCCCCAAGCCTGTAGAGCTGCCTGGGGTGGTTGTGACCCAAGTGCAGGACCCGGCACTTGGCCTTGTTGAACCCCATACCGTTGCCTTCAGCCCATTGATCCAGCCTGTCCACATCCCTCCTTAGGGCCACCCTGCCCTCAAGCAGGTCAACGCTCCCACCCAACTTGGTGTCATCTGCAAACTTACTGAGGGTGCACTTGATCCCCTCATTCAGATCGTTGATAAAGATATTAAACAGAACCAGCCCCAATACCCAGCCCTGGGGAACACCACTTGTGTTGCCAACTGGATTTAACTCCATTCACCACCACCCTTTGGGCCCCACCTTCCAGCCAGTTTTTTACCCAGCAGAGCATACACCCATCCAAGCCATGAGCAGCCAGTTTCTGCAGGAGAATGCTGTGGGAAACAGATGAATAGCAGGGGGGAAAAGGTGCAAGATAAAACTTAATTTGCAATGGACATAAAGAATAACAAGTAGGCAAGAGAAACCTTGGTCCTGTACCTGCAATGATGAAGTCCTTAATTTCACAAAAACATCAACAACAATTTCAAATCACGTTAAACCCTCTACTTGAATATTAGGAGGAAGCTGATGTGGTGTTTTTATTCAGCATCTTAAAGAGTCAAGATTCTCCCTGCATTTTTTCAAGTCATCACAACGTACTCTGCAGTTCAAAGCAGAAGCAATCTTTTGGCCCCTTGACACCACAGCCCTCAGCACCAGGGCAGATTTCTTTTTGCGAGGTTATCAAGATACAAAGAGTGAAAGAGATCAAAGTTTAAAGTGTTCTTTCCTGTTTGTGGCTCCATGTTCCCTGGTTAATTGTTTGTGGTTTGTTTGTTTTTTGGGGTTTTTTTGTAAACAGATCATCTGCCTTTCCTCTGGCCTAGGGCTCCACACGTTCTGTCAGGTGAAGGGTAGACATTGTCGACTGAGGTTTGGCAGTTCATTTTTTTAACGTTGCCAGATATTTCCTGGAGACCTACTATGGACCTTCAAAAGACTCAGTGCCTTCATTTGAAAAAGTAACTCCCTTACTCAATACTTGACAATCCTGTACCTACAACCTGTGAACTCCTGTTGGACACACCCTGAGTTGCTTCAGAAGGATAGATGTAAGCGTAAAAGATGCAGGACGATGCTCTAAGGACTATTCTACTCGTCATACAAGAAATGTGCTGTAGGGTTATCAGAGTTAATACAGGCATTAGTTGGGAGCTACTACAGAACATTTGGAATACACCAGTGGTATTAAACCAGTGGTTAGAGTACAACAGGGTGCACACAGGACAGAAGCTGGAAGAAGGCAGAGCTCAGTGTGTTGATTAGGGCTCTCCCTATCATACTATTCAGATACGTCTCCCCTTCACAACCCGGCCCCCTCCTTGCTCCCTACTTCTCATCTACACTCCAAGCCTTGCATCACTGTCCCCCCGGCGCTTCACCAGGACTCTCAGGTGCTGACAGCTGCTCTTATCCACCACAGACAAGCCCTTTTTCTCCTTCCATTGCTTTCTGACTACTGTTTCTCCATTTTGGGAGCCTCTCCCCACAGCCCAGTGTGCCGGAGCGGAGAGCTGCCGCATGGAGGGGCAGCCGGAGAAGCAACGTCCGAGTCAGGCTGGGCACCGCTGCTCTTCCCGGCTGATGGCACACAGCCAAGGAGACACACGGCAGAACCTGGAGCTGCCAAATCTGGTGTACAGTGTACGCCATACCACTTTAAAGCCAATATAAGATGTTACAAAAAAGAATTTTTTATTTTTTTTTCCTGTTCAAGTACACAAAGAGGAACCTTATTTTAAGTGTTTATAATGCAAGTGTCAACAAGTATGTAAAAGGTATGGCTGCAGTTACACCAGGGATTTCAGCACTTCCATGTTCCCAGGTCATGGATTACATGTCTGTAATTATAGAAACTTAATTCAGAGGGCATTTGGTTTAGAAAAGTCATCTTTCTAATTGTAAACTGACTTGATGAGGAATCATTAAAAGACAATACAAGAAGAAAACTTCTGCGCAAATAGGATGTTGAAGAAAGACAAATTAACTAGAATGAAAGATTAATGCACATCATTTGAAGTGGGTTTATGTGCAGGTTCTTGACATAGGTCGCTGTGGATCTTAAATTATGGAAAAATGAGTCACAGAGAGCAGGCAAGTCTGACCCACTATCCTTTTTAGAAAATTTCTGAGTGTAGCACCATAGTTACAAATTAATTCCGTTCTTTTTTCCAGCCTTCTCTTTCATTTTAGCTCATTAATATGAGTGTTAATTTAGGAAGCTGAGATTACACTGGGGAAGGGACATGACATTGCTACGTTCCGTTTATTAAGTGGACTGAATGAGGGATAGGCAGTATCAGGGAAATATTTCTCTGACACACGACTGACCATCCCCACTTACTTCTCCAGGGAGACGGCACGGCCGAGCGTGAGCACCAGGCTCTTGGGCAGAGCGCAGTTATTCCCACACATAATGCCTGCACCTCGGACACTCCGCTCCTACGCTGTGTCAGACACTCACGTCACCGCTTCCCCCCCGCACCGATCTCTACCGCCGATTATAACCAGATGCCAGCACAGGCCGCTAATCAGATCAGTCCACAATAAGATTGCTGTATGCCTCTCCAGCAGCCTCACGTGCTTTTCTGTCAGCTGTTGATCCACAGCCCACGCAATGGAAATACTCCCTTCTTGTCCGCACCGCCCTGTTTGCCACAGCTCACCACGCTTGGCTAATTCCTACCAAATTCAGCTCCCGGCCAAGGCGAGGCCACAGTACTCCCACTCAGATCGCACATTATTAGTTTACAAATAGCTTAAACTTTCACGGGTGTATCCACCCACTGAGCACAAAACGAACAGTAGAAGTTTGTAAGGCACAGCCAATTAACCAGTCACCATCAGGGCCTGATAATCTTGGTCCTTACGAAACGGTTTTCATTAATCACATTGTACCAAGTTAGTTTGTTGTTTCACCTAATGCGGAGGCTACATAGGGAGCTTCGGGATCACCCAGTCATTCAGGATATAACTCAAACTCTGTCGGTTTCTGCCACAGCCCCCTCCTTAACCCACGCCAGACGTTGCAGGTGACTGAGCCCTGCAACAGTACCACAGATGCCCCGCGTCCCTCAGCCCAAGGCACACCAGAAGGGCCGCGCTGTCACATCCCCTGCTCTCACCACTGGGGTTTAGTAGTCATGAACTTGCGCTACCAAGTGTTCCAGGCGGTGGGACCTTCACCAGGTACACCTACACAGATGCAACCAAATACAGAACAACAAACCGACGACAATCAACAGCACAGCAATCAGGTATAAGGGGGCACCACGAGTCATTGACAATTGCCCAAAGATGTCCCCTGCCAGCTAGCCAGTGAGTTTTCTCAGGTAATGGACACCTCTGCAGTCTGTTGGGACTGAGGAGGCACTTGAGATGGTGCTCTGTGCTGTTGCCACAAGGTTTCGTGTAGGCTGTCTGCTGCGTGCTGAAATTCAGTCACTTTGGATGTAACAGTTTCTTCCCACGTCATATCTAACAGGGGGTTTGGCCACTAAGAGCCTCAAGCAGTACTTGAGGGATTGCTTTGGGTTCGCCGCTGCGCAGCACGCACGGTGCCATTGGCTACCACCATCATGGCGGTGCTTCTACACTCCCACGCCTTTCTGCAGCGCACCGGGACAACCATTTGCACCATCCTCCCTGGATACTGGTGCAACAGCCGATACACACAGAGCATCATTTCTGTAGGTCAGCACTTGCTCTTTCTCGTCTACATAGAGCACATCACCTATCTATAAGTCAAACTTGGACAATAAACAAGGCTCTACAAGATAGACAATATTGGCATGCCAAGTTAGTTGGCATCTATAGGTTAGTTATTTCCCGCTCCGGTTTGTTCTGACATCAGTAAAGTCACCAAGGCAGGGCTGCACCTGCAGACTTCCTCAATTACATGTGGCAGAGGCGTACACCAGCCTGCAGGAGCCCCATCTGGCAGGGATGGCAGTGGTGCAGGTAGCCCCCAAAACCCCTAGCTCTGCTGCTCCACCTGAGGCCACAGGAAAGCACGCTGCCCTGCTGGGAGTCAGCTGGTTCCCTTTAGCCAAACTGCTCTCTTTTTGCCTGAATTCCCCCATGCAGCCACCTGCTTGTAGCTTGGCTTCTTGCTGTAGCTATCTGCATGAGTGAGCACCATTCCTTGGCAGGGGAGGAGCTCCCTGCTTGGGGACGGACCAGGTCATTTCAGCATCCTTACCCCATGCTAGCTCTTGGCTAGTATTTCCACCTCTCCTTCTGTTCATTCAGTAATACTCCTCTCCCGAGACAGCATGATGTAGCTTTGTGTACACCTTCCCCTGCAGTTTATCCTTTCTGCTCAGTCAGCTGCCCTGGAAAGAACTCACGCTCCACCCAGCCGTGTTCCTAGGTCTCTCCTGTGCCTTCGGCTCCATCTGAGCAGCCATGAGAAGAGGGAAGGATGGCATTAAACACGCTGGCACACGCCGGGAATGCATACTTCACTGTGGCCACGTGTGCAGCACTGTCACAACACTTAAGAGCTGCACCACGTCCAAACCCTTGGAGATTCAGGTGGTTCGGTATGACGGGCAGGGTAGCGTCCAGTAGCGGTAATTCGCTAGCCTAATGCTGATTCCTAACAACAAGTCTTAGAAACTTGAGTGGTGAACCTGAATAATCCTTTCAAAGCATTCGCCTGGAGGCAGGTTGTGTCGGTGGACTCTGCCAGGAGCAGTAATAGCAACAGGGATGATGCCAACTACAAGATAAATGCAACTTACCCCCATAGGTTTTGCGGCAATACACATAGTGTAAGATGACACCTTGCATCTGCATCCACCTCTGGCCACATTCTCCACCAGTACAAACAGGACTGGAGCAACAACATCCCAGTTCAAGACATTGTTACTCACAAGACTCTCGTCTCTACCTCTACACCTCTGGGTTTTCCCATACTCCCGGCATGGCGTCATATGGTCTGGGTTCATAAACCTTTATTTCCCTCCCGATGGAGGCTGGGCACAACTACGCACATCCCACCTGCCAAATCCTACATTCTGGCAAGCCCCAAGCGCCTTACTGCTGACTGAATTTCATGTTTCCCGTGAATAAGTGCCTACTGGCAGGTCATTGGATCTGTTCTTCCAGCACACTCGTACATCCAAGGAATTGGTGAATAATACCTGGATTTTACACCCAGTGCTTGGGATACAGGAGTTTGAAACAGGGTCCTGGACCCATATTTGAAAACCAGCATTAGGGTCTCCATGCAACAGCAATTTCACAAGGCACCCTCCTTCAGTGCCTTGGTACCAAGGCCAATCCTCATACAAATGCCAACCTCCTCTTCGCAATAAACCTGTTTGGGATTTTAACTTTACCACTACACTAGCTTGCTAATCACGTTAACTCCTCACCCACTGGCAGAAACAGCTGAAGTGGTTTGCAGGGAGATACACAGAACACAGAAAAGTTCCTGTAAACCAGAAGACTCCTCTACCAGCATGTCATCAGGTCAAGCTATCAGTGAGATAGCACTACCCCTTTCCATGAGTATTGTTCTCCTGTCAGCTGGTGATCCATGGTCCACACCATGGAAATGTTCAGTTCTCGTCTGCGCTGCCGTCTGCACGGCTCAGCACATTCAGCCCGTTTGTATGGAATTCCTAGACAAAGCCAGGCCCGGTATCAGAGACGGTCCCAGCAAATGGCAATTTTTACTACATTATCTTACAAAATACAGCAGAGTGATACGACAGCTTTTACTGACAAAGCAACCGCCTGCGCCATTCATCTGGGAAGAATCACTATAGACTCTAGAGACAGAAGTAATATTTCGGCAGGGAGTTTTGAAGAACCTTTTAAAGCAATTATCGCCAGCTTTTACAGAAGCACGAGCAGCAATATCAGGTGATCAGTCACTCATCCTTAGTTTTATCTTTTTATTTTTTGTTGCTCAAGAGGCCTTAAGTTGAGGCTCTTTAAGGACCATTTTACCTGTGGCTACTTTTTGAAAAATGAGTGAGTTTCAGCTCCTGAAACAGCGTTTGAGAGAGATAATATATACTTATCAGTCCCTAAACATTGTATTCTAACAGTTCCCACACCCTAGAAAAAATTCCTGTGTAGACATATTAAGAGGATAGAAAAGGGGCATTTCCCTAATGATGACATCCATTGCTGAAAAACAATAACTTCATTTGGCATTGTTTAAGAACAAGTTCTGTTTTCCTGTCTTTTTCAGCACAGTCTGCTGAAGAGCAGATTGTCACAGGCAACCTAGAACAGGCCCTTCAGCCGCTGACTCATCACACTAATCTCCCCATATTTTTCACAGCTTGTACTTTCATTAAATTGGAGTGGGCTACTCGTGCCCTGTCAGCATCATGTACTTTCATCATAGCTGGATCTGGTCTATTTTATTGTTACTTAACTCCCTTCTAACTGCTTCTATTATTTTTCCCTCTGCATTTTCTTTTCCTAGCCCTACGGTGGAGCACAGCTGTTGCGTGACTGCTTCAGAGCTACTTGAATATAGCCAGAAAATCAGCACAGATGAGACTTTCAGTGCTAAAAGCTGCATCATTTACAACCAAGACCTTGCAGCTGCAACACTGCTGCAGGCTTCATCAGGCAAGTAGTCCGTCAGCTGAAAGGAAGAGGTGTACCTGCACGACCTCAGCCTGACATGGTGAGATCTCCTGTTAGATGCTAGGCTATTGCTGGCTCTCCTTCTCTTGGATTTTAACGGAAGGGAATCTGTGGGCTGTTCCTCATCTTCGCAGGATCATAGTGAGGGCTGCTTCAAATCTCTGACATGAGCAACTCTCCAACCAGAAGGACTGAAACTTCAGGGAGCTGCTTCTTCTCTTTTGGAAAAAAAAAAAAATTACAAAGCGGTTTCCTCAATAGTCTTGTTTCTGCGTACCAGGGCTCAGTACAGGCCCCTGGACTTTTTCTGGCACTATTAAAAGTGTACACAAATAAAAATAACGTCACCTTCATCATTTAAAAGACTCCTCTCCATAACTCATCTGCTGTTACTTAAGTCATAAGTAAGGCAGAGGAACCACCTAATGAAGACATACCCGTTAAAAGATTTTCAAGTTACTAACTAAAGCTTCAAGGTGCTCTGCCACAGCTGGCAACGACACAGCCCTTCCACAGACCTGCCCAGACCTCTGAATGTTGTCTCTGGACCTTTCTTGACCTGCTCCCACCTCTCTCAGCTCCAGCTACCTCGGAGTCCCAGAGCTCTACAAACAGCATGGCTCTGCCTACCAACTAAGCCAGAGCCAGCCACCCCGGGGCTCACCAGGTGCTAGGAGAGGGTGTCCACATCACCAGCCACCCCTAGGTTTTCATGTATTCCATTCTGGTAAGCTCCCCAGTTCTCATGCTTTGCAAACAGACACCACAGACACTGTTGGCAGTGCTCTGCACCGTGTCCAGGGCCTGATTTGGCTCCAAGTACTGTTAAAAATGAATTTTTTTTTTTTTTTTACTTTCAGTTCTAAGTCTAGTTCCTTGAAATTATCGGTGGGAAAAAAATGACTTGCATAGAAACCGCAATGTTTTTCAGTGGGAAACGTTCTTTTTAATTTTGAATTTCTATGAGAGAATATTCCCTTTCTCTCCAATTCAAAACATCTTGAAACATTTACTACAGCTCAGCCATTATAGTTCTATGTGCGTTTATAAATCTACATCCAGCCTTCAGCTTTCCAGGAAACGCCACAAAAATCTGGAAATAAGAGGTGGGTTATCACCTCACTTTGAGCAGATTAATACGCATTTCAGACATGCTTATAATAGCACCTAATAGTAAATATGTGACTGTGCAACTTCAGTTATACGGAACAGCTGCACAAACCCTGGTAGATGATGAGCTGCGCTTATGGGTGAAGCAAATACTCTCTAGGAAACTGAAATAACTGTTTTGCTGTCCCCGCCTGGAAATGTTGCTGCTGTTGAAGAATTTTTTTACATAAAGTTCTTCTCAAAGAACTGTGGGATGGTGACAGCCGAGAGGCCACTGAAGAACTGTTACCTGGTTTTAAAGCCATTTCAAGACCGGGGAGAGTACTGGGTGACACCCGGCCATTTCCAAGAAATGTTAATGATGGGAATTGGGATCGTAACCCACCAGCCTGAAATTAAAAATTCAAGCAGTAATTTATGAGAACTTGCAAAAAATAAATAAAAGCTTTGGGGATCCTAACAACTTTTAAAAATTCCAAGTCACCTGCAGGGCTGGCAAAGAAGCTGTTGCCTGACACACCACATACACAGGAAACACATTGTAACAAGGCACTTGCAACCCAAGGGAACGGGCAGGCATCGCTTTTGTCTTTTTTGCCTGGCACTATCCCAAGCGCTTCATTCCCAGCACCCGCCGGACCCATGAAGCACTGCCTAATTTGCGTTCTCCGTTACGCTTATTCCTAAGGCGGGCCGGGCCGCACACGGAGCGGAGCTCCCAAATCACTGAGGTAACTGGCTCTATCAGTGATGAAGATCCAGCTCCTCCGCCAGTATCACCCCCGCTGCTTTTTCCTGGACTTCACTCCTCCCTTTCCCGGCCGCCGAGCACCAGCCCGGGAGGCCTCCAGCCCGCCGGGGCCCCGCCACCCCGCAGCGCGTTGGCCAGGCCAGACCCGCGGCCTGCCCGTCAGGGCGGCGCACACCGGGGAGGCGGGAAGAGGACGGCGGGACGAGCCGGCTGCCCCCCGCCAGCCGCTGCCCGCAACGGGACGGGGCGGCAGAAAACCGCCGCCGCCGCTGAGGTAACGGCTCCAGGGCGGCCATTACGGCGGGTAACCGCCCCCCGGGGCCTGCCTAGCGCCACCTTCCCGCCCGCCCGCCCGCCGCCATTTTGGCTGTGTTGCGTCGCTTCCGCCGCGGGGAAGTAAACAGAGAGGGAGGAAGGGAGGGAGGGAAGGAAGGAGCGACGCGGGCGAGACGGGACAGACAGCCGGGCGGAGAAGGAGGAGGAGGCGGAGGCGCTGGGGTCGGCGTTCGGTGGAGGGAGCCGATGTGGCCGGAGCGGAGGCGCCAGCGCGGCCCGAGTCCCGGTTAATGCGAAGTGCAGCGGGGAGCCGCCAGGTGAAGGGACTGGAAAGGCGCGGGCGGCGGCAGCGCAGCAGCGGGACCTTCTCCCTCTGGAGCCCTGGCTGCGCTGGCGATGCAGGGAGGAGAAGCGGGGCCGGTTGGAGCTGGGGGTGGCAGGGCTTGGAGGGGGGGCTCTGCCCGGCAGCGGAGCCCTGGCCCCATCGGCCGGCCTGTCGGAGCCCCGCCGCGCCCCGGGGCCGGGCCGGAACGAGCTGACCCTGAGGTGAAAGCGTCTGCGGGGCTTAACACCCCGCCCTCGGTGTGCTTGGAGT
>VZSF01002738.1:34649-65413 GCA_013398295.1 Chionis minor
TCTGCGGGGCTTAACCCCCCGCCCTCGGTGTGCTTGGAGTGTCGCCGCCTCCTCGTAATAACAGCCGTGAACCGCAAACCCGCAGCAGAGCGAGGGGCTCGCCGCCATCTGGGGTTCGGTTTTGAGGCTGGGTCGCCCCCTCTTGCTGGCCCGTTCACACCCCCCCCCCCCCCCCCCCCATCGCTGGCGCAGAGTCTCCGCCTTTTGTTTCTGGAACAGCGTTAACTTCAGGGGTGAAACAGCACAAGCGGCTCAGTTGGGCTTCTTCAGGGGAAAGCGTTATCCGCGGGATGTAAACAGCCGTGCACAGTTGGTTGGTTGGGGTTTTTTATATTTACTTGACATTGTGTTCCGTCTGCACCTTACTCAGCAATAAAAACAATGCGAAGCATGTGCTTCGCTCCTCCTCCTCCGTGACTGAACTATGTGATTATGGAGGAACACCACCGTATCCCACACAAGATAGTGGGGGTTGCGCCCAGATGCGGCGTTCAGAACACTGAGTTCCCAACAAAGTTATTATCATAGGTTGGGAAATTTACTTGGAACACCTTTAAGGAGCCGGGCATCCTGATTTCACAAATCTTCCTGTCCACATAGAGCTGGTGTTTCTTTTTGTTAGGGGTTGTTTGTTTGTTTGTTTCTTTTTCTCCTTTTTGTCAAGATCTTAAGATTTTTAAAGTAAAGTTGATTATAGCAGTAGTTTGGAAAAACTAATCGGTCATACGTGTGTCCTGAGTATGCCAGAGAGAGTTAAAAGCAAGAGTGATGGTTCAAGTGTTGTAAGAAGTGGTAAGCGATTGCTGTTTGAAAAATAGGTTGTACCTATACAGTAGTATGCTAGCATGGAATTTTGCATCAGTGTCGTCTTCGTTGAAAAATTATTTCTGTTGGCCTTGTATTTAAAATAGTTAGACATTTAGACTATCCGATACATACCACAAGCTGAGCTGAACTGCCTAATTGCGTTTGCCCGTTCCTATGTTAAATATGCAGAAAGGTTTGCTCTCTTAAGTTGCCCTGGTTTTTTTATAAATAGTTTCTAGACAACTGCACACTTCTGTAGACAGTTAGGCATTCTTTCAGATTTGTATTTGTTTTATTGTTAGGCAAGAGGTTGAAATCAGTTATGTTTTAAAAAAGCTATTTCAGTGCTTTAAATTCTGAAACAAGATGACAAAAATTAGATGAACAAATTAATAATTAATTAGAAATTAAGTGACAAAACAGTCATCTGATTCTTAAATTTCTGGTCTTGAGCTTAGACACTTTTTTTCTCTTTTGAAAAAGTCCCACAAGGAAGTATTTTTGAAAATTTATGATTACTCTCTCTTTTCAATTACAGGAGCATCCAAGATGTTGGTAACAAAAAATCTGTCTGGAAATGTCTTTTACTACCATCCCCTGCTTTTCAAACCATGGCACTTAGAACACATAGCATCTCATTTTCTTGGAAGACTGACCTGAAATTCATCATCAGTATAGTGCTAGTGATGGCCGTATTGTCTCTTCATTGGCCATCTATAAAAACTTTGGATAGTACCCCACAACTTCAGGAGTAGGTTTTGATCTGTAATCAGCATATATTAACTACTTGGAACTCATCAAAGTTAGCTCAGAGGTGCAACTTGCAAGTTGGCTGTTGATGACCCAGTCCACTTCTGCCAGCCGTGTCTTGGAGGTTATTTTTCCAGCTGAAATACAGTTTCTTACAGTTTTGTCAGTGGCAGCTCGCTCCTGGTCTTTTAAAAAAAACCCAAAAAACCAAAAAAACCCACAAACAACAAAACAAAATGCCAGATCTAGTGCTCATGTCTTTGAAAAGATCAGTTATAGTAAATGTGCTGCGTATGTGAATCAATTCCACTGTATGTTCATAATTGCCCCTTTAATATGGTAAGGGAGAAAATGCTTGACCCTGTAGTGCTGTGATAAAAGTAGCTTACCTAACTAGAAAACTTAGGCACGTGTATTACCTTATTAGCAAAAGATGAGGCAGGATCGCTGTAAAGGAAGACTTGGAGAACCAAGTCTAAGAGTTACCGTGTGTAGTTTTTTACAGATTAACAAGAGATGGCTTTGGAAAGACTTAAAGACATCAAACGTGCTATCCCAAATTTGGCAAGCGAATAGCTTGCGTATGGTAATTACTCATTATAACCTAGTTATTTGGGATATCTGTTTAGCCTAAAGTTTAAAGGAATGTTGCATATCAGACTAGCTTATTACAAATAATATTTTTGGACTATGCTCAGCAGTTAAACACAAATGTGATGGGTTTGCAGTGGATTTGCTAATGTAATTCTTGATTAGTTTTAAGTTTAATGATTCAATTTTCAAAGTTGCAAAATTCAGTTCCTTCATCTTCTGCTTAGTTGCAGATGGTTCTAAGTCGCTCTTCGGTTTTGTTGCTTTTCTTCTGTGCCAGGGAAGTTAGTGGCTCAGCAACAGAAGTCTGTTGGGTGGAAAGCTTGTTTTGGCACAGGATTCATGTTTTGCACAGTCTCATAGTCATGAGCTGTGAATCACAGTAAATAGTTCTCAGGAAGCAAGCAGAGATTTTTGCCCAGTAGTGTTTTCATCTTACGGTTGCCCTCAAGCATAAGATTGAGGACTGAAAAAAATCAAGAGACAAATTCTGTTCATCAGTCTTTCATGACAGTATGTTCTGGTTTGTTTATGTGATTTTTTACGAATAGCTTCAGACCTTAAGTGATAGCTTGCTTTTGTCATCTGAGTAGGTAGGATTAAAGTGTTTTAAAGATAGGTAAGGAGGTGCTGGCTTTGAGAAAACAATGTATGATGCACTGGATGATAATATAATTTTTTACTTGTATGTCTAGTGTATTGCACTTTGTTTTAAAAAAGACTTCCAAATTTTTCCTTAGTTGCAGTACGTAGCAGGGAAAGTTATTTGTCCAGGTCCCAGATGAACTGGGCATACGAAAATATTATACGTGTAATTGTACTTGAATGGTAAACCACAGTGATTTTACTGTGTGTGAAGTCCATGTTTGTCTTACAGAAATCATGGGGGCTGGGGGGTGCTTGTAGAAGCCCATCCCAGCCCCAGATTCTCTTAGGTTTTTGGAGACTAGCGTTGTGTGTATTGTAATTTAATGTGAGGTCTCGTTCCTAGTCCTTTAGGACATGACATGTATTGCATTGAGGCTTTTAAAAATAAATGGTTGGATACATTCAATTGTAAGCTGGCATGTACAAAAGAACACACTTGGATCAAACCCTAATGCTAGATTTATTTTGGAGGTATGTAGTGGTGGGGTTTTTCTCCTTTTTAATAATGTAGAACTTGTGTGAGTGATACCACCATGGAAGAAGTATATACTACTGAGAACGAGATAACATTTTGCCTCAGACTTGCTGAATTTAATATGATTTTGTAGAAAGTTTACTGACTCTTGCAGAAACTTCTTTTGTGGGTTGAAACTTCCCGACCGTTACTGGAAATCTTTCATAATCCCTACTTACTAGTTAGTTGAAAAAATGAAAGCACACCAATGTTCTTGGTGAAATACGTCTTTTAAGGATACAGATTTAAAATAGATGCATACTGAAGTAACTTTTTTAAATAAAATAAATAGATAAAAGGTTTTTCCCATCTGGAAATAAAAATGAATAAGACAGATAAAACATCTACAAGATGCAATGCTGCAAACGTGAATATGCTGATTATTTACTTTCTTGCCTGACTTCTGCAGTCTAGAGTTTCAAATGTTGTTTCTGGTAAATAGGAGTGGAGCAGCAATGTGTGTGTCAGTGTTCATAAAATTGTTTAGAAGAATATCTTTCCATTAGTGGGAAAGTAGAATGATAACCAACAAAAGAGTAAAACAAATTAGGTTCAAAGTGTTCTTAAAGACAAAAATGAAGCACTGAAATAAGAGTGACTGTTATAAATGGATTGGCACTGTTAATGATTAAAGCAGCAATATTAAAGGTATCTGTTTAGCTGGTAAAGTTATTTTTAGATTACCACGTCAAATTCATTGTTACTTGAGTTGGTTTTTTTCCTTCATACAGGGGAGAAAAAAAAAACAACCTGCAAAAGTGTGGTCACAGAAAACATGCTTTTTCACGTCCGCAGTTTTCTATAAAAATTGTTCTTCTCAGCTCTGTTACATCTGCAAAATATATAGATTTTTTCATTTATTTTGTTTTTATAGAATGAAACGAGGAAGGAAAACTAATGAGGCCAACAGCAGTTCATCTGAAGAGACAACTGAGAAAGAATCCAAAAGACGGAGAGTTATAGACGAGAAAACCGTAGCTGTGCAGAGTCCCGACTGGGCGAACCTGCTTCAAGACATTATCCTGCAGGTGTTCCAGTACTTGCCCCTTCTGGATCGTGCTCATGCATCGCAGGTCTGCCGAAGCTGGAACCAAGTGTTTCACATGCCTGATCTCTGGAGGTGTTTTGAGTTTGAACTGAATCAACCAGCTACGTCTTACTTGAGGGCTACGCATCCTGAACTAATCAAGCAAATAATAAAGAGGCATTCCAATCACCTGCAGTACGTAAGCTTCAAGGTAGTGTACTTTTGAGGCTTTTTAAAAGTAATTTTGTAAAAATAAAAGCATCTGTTAAACTTACTTTTCTTTTTTTTTTTCCGTTTTATTCAGAATGTTTTAAGGAAATACCTTTGATACTTTTGAGACCGTTTTGATGGTTCATCTGTATAAATACCAAAGCATGCAAAGTATGATTTAATTAATGTCAGTAATGGAAATGCTGATAAGTTGTAATTGACAGTTGTGATCAAAACATTTTAACATGCTGAAAATTAAAGAACATCACTAAATGTTAGGAAAGGCTTATGATGTTATTTTTATGATTAAGATTGTCAGTTATTTGAAAAGAAATATGGCAGCTGTCAGTGTGGTAAGCCTCATTTCTGGGCCTAGTATACTGAAGAAATGGGTTCTTTAAATGGGCATATAGACATAGAGGTGATCTCCCAATTCAGTTACTTATTTGGATATATTTTTCAGGACCAAAACTCGGAATAACAGTTCCCAACATAGCATTTCATACCCTTAATTCCATTAGGTGGGAATTTTGTTTGGTGGGTTTTTTGTTTTTGTTTTTTTCTTGTAGCATCTTAGCTGCTTAGAATTTTGCCTCAACGAGTGGGCACAAATACTTCTGTTCCGATGCTACTGGATGTGTGGGCATCTGCCTCAGAACTAAGTTTTCTGACGATGCATAAATGGAGCATTTCCCCGTTTCACATCCTGTAGGGAGCTGGATCTAATATTTATGGTCAGACAACATCTAATGCACAGAGAGTGACTTCAGTGCTGCTAGTAAGCAACTGGCGGTTTTCGTACAAAATTGTATGGGATTGTCCACATATGGCATCTACTCAGCACAGCTGTGTTTCAGTTAACTGCAAAAGTACATGGGATTTGCACAGCATAGTATATAATGATTGTGCGTGGCTGAGAAACACCGTTTGGTGAGAACCAGCTTTGTTAACATCATGGAATTATTTTCGGCAGGTAGAAACCTTTAATGTTGGCCTACATCTCGCTGTGCTTTGAAAGGGTGCTGTGAAACAGCCGTGGCTGTGTGTGCATCGGCTGTGTGACAAATTTGGAAAGGAAATGACTTTGGAGCAAGGTGGATGTACTAGTTGTTTGCTTCTGAGATCTGGCAGTTTAATGTCGGAATCATCAGCATGTGCATAGCTGGGGCACCTCTGCCAGATCATGTGTATTGCTACTGCTTAATGCGGTATCAGATCTAAACTGGTTATTACAAGGTTTGCACGGTTTTTATCAGCGTCCAGACAAAGAAAACTTACAGCAGTACTGAAATCACCCTCCAGTGTCTTATCTCCAGTTTACATTGCTTTGCACCAGATGTTTTTGAAGGATTTCAGATGCCCTTCCCTGGTAGGGTGATACCAGTGTCATTTTTTACTGATGTCCCTTCAGTTCTCCATCAGTGTTGCAGAATGAACCTTAGATCGCAGGAATACTAACCAGTAAGGATCATTACAAGGAAGTGGATATAACACTGACTTCTACTCTGTCAAGGCTGAAAACTTGGGATTTTTTTTTTTGTAGGCAAAGAAAGATTAGATTGTTGAAAATTGAGGTTTTTCAGCTTGTGTTCGAGCAGAAAATGAATCTTTTTTGGACTTAGTTACTGACAAGGTAGCATGGCTTATGGTAGACTTAAATTTGATCACAGAGATCAGTTTGTTCTGTAGGTGTCACACCTACTGTATATCAGTGGTTATCCAGAAAGCACACCTGAGTGTTGCGGAAAATCCACTGGAGGTACATTAAGTGATTTGGTTGTGTGACAAGCTGACTAATGAAGCTGGGTTGTTGTTTTTTTGGAGTTTTTTTCCCAGACTGTCCGTTGCATCTCTGTTGTGCTATTAATGATGAAGGCCCAGTCATTCAGGTTCATATGATAATGCACTTCACTCTCCAACAGCCCTATGTTACGAGCTGAGTCACTGTAAACAGAAGCAGCTTTTTCACACACTAAAACATTTACAGATTTGCCACATTTGGATAAGGAAGAATGTAAAGAGGAAGCAGGGTGGGCTCTGGACCCAAATAAACCTTCACTTTCCTATTATTTGATGTGGATTGAATATCTTATCATAGAATTGTTTTGGTTGGAAGAGACAAAGATCATCAAGTCCAACAGTTAACCTAGCACTGCCACATTACTACTAAACCATGTCCCTCAGCACGACATCTGCACATCTTTTAAATACCTCCAGGGATGGTGACTCAATCACTTCCCTGGGCAGCCTGTTCCAATGCTTGACAAGCCTTTCGGTGAAGAAATTTTTCCTAATACCCGATCTAAACCTCCCCCGGCCCAATTTGAGGCCATTTCTTCTTTTCCTGTTGCCTGTTACTTGGGAAAAGAGAACAACCACTTCCACCTGGCTACAGACTCCTCTCAGGTAGTTGTAGAGAGCGAATTAGGTCTCCCCTCAGCCTCCTTTTCTCTGGGCTAAACAACCCCAGCTCCCTCAGCTGCTCCTCATAAGACTTGTGCTCTAGATCCCTCCCATCTTGGAACAAACTGTTCAGATCACCCCTCCCGGTGCTAAATTTTTCCAAGTGTTTAGGATGGTGGTAGTAAATTTATAGCAAGTTATTTTGGATTTTTGGTATGTACTTTTCTGGGGAAAAAAGAATTACATTGTTGGATTCCCAGTGAGGTGTTTTGTGGTTTTTATTGTTGTCACATTTCAGAAGGCAAAGGGAAAAATATGTTGAAGTACTTCTATTCTACTCTGCTTTTTCTTAAGGAGTGTGTTTTATGCAGTGTTTTCTGAACAATAAATCTGTTTTGGTTCAAGGTGGACAGCAGCAAGGAATCTGCAGAAGCTGCTTGTGATATTTTGTCACAGCTTGTGAACTGCTCTCTGAAAACACTTGGGCTAATTTCAACTGCCCGGCCAAGCTTCATGGATTTACCAAAGGTATTTTAATATGTATGGTTTTTTTCTATAGCAGAGTATTGCAGTGGTTCATACAGTATTTCTCTAACTTTACATAAAGTTTTACTGTAAAAAATACAAATCTTTGGTAAAGAAAATGTTATTACTGGGCTCTAATAAGGGGAGGAACCAAGGTATTGTATTAAGACGGGTGACTGTTTCACTTGTTCTCTGCATCATGTGAGAACTTGGTCCTGACCTTTTTCTTCCAAGTCTTCCCGTCTCTTGACCTCAATGTAATACTGGGCAGTATGTTGTGAGTCGGGAGGCCAGACAATTCCTGTCTGACTAATTGTACTGTGGGACTGCGGGGGATGTTTAGGAGATGACTGTAATCGAATGAGTAGTTGAGTTTTGGCTATGTAGACTTGCTGTAGGGATTATATTGTCATTGAGCTCTATTTAGAAAGTGATATGATAATGATTTTTCAGTCCTTCATGTCATGCGGTCCAGTGTCGGATTCTTAGGCACAGCGCGCTGTATTTTTGAAACTCTGATTTTTTTACCTTGCATGCTTACCAAAAATTAGATTTTGTAAAGGCATCTAATCTAGAGGACAACAAATCTCTTACGTGCTTCTAAACAAGAATTCCTGCTAGTAGGGTATAAAAGTACAATTGTGGAGGAGCAGAAGAGTGGTTGGGGTAACTGGCTCGCTTGTTCTATGACAGGAATGTCTTGGATGTCTCACAGCCTCAATTCTTGAATCCAGTCTGTCTGTATGTGAAGGGCTGGATACAACTAGACTATTAGCTGGATCTCAGTGACGTCGTTGCTGATGATGGCAACAAGGACAAGGAAGAAGTAGGCACAGCCTCAGGAAAGGAAGTAGGCTATAGGGTTTAAGCAAGGTTAGCTACAGAAGGATTATCAATTATTATCCTTGACAGCTGCGTCATGTAATTCTCTTGAATATGTATTTTTAATCCTTAATTTTCAAAGAGGCTTTCCAGGTCTTTAATTAGTTTTTGAATGATTTCTTTCCTTTTTCGACGTGCTTTGAGATGTGACTGTAAGAAAACCTGAATGTAGTGGAAAAAATCCACAGTCTCAGTGTGGTTAACAATACTTTGTCCTTTCAGCTCTTGCATATTGTTTTATTTCTTAATCTGAATGCTGATTTAGCTCTCTTACCTAATTTTTGCTGGAGGGATGTGTTATGATCCTATTCAGCTTGCTGAATAAGTATTTGTAGTCATTCATGCTATGGTCTTACTCAGCTTCAAGGCTTCTAAAATACAGGCTGCTTCTTTCTTGTTCCTAACAGGTTCACATGTGGCTTTAAAAAAATATGTTCAAAATGAGCTAAAATCAGCTCTAGGCATAATTTGCCTTTGACATTTACCACTTCAATAATACTGTTACCGACATACGGTACTAGCAACGATTTTTAAATTTTCTTAGACCACTAATGAAGCTAAAGAATTGAACTGGACCGTGAGTAAGTTCTTGTGGGAAGCTGTTAGTAACAGGCCCCATTGGTTGACAAGCAGACAAAGATGAATGGATCTGGAAAAATGGTTAATGCTACACAGGCTTGTTTTGTTTTTAATCAGACTGTATAGGAAGTCTGAACTCCTTTGCATTATCTTCACCAGTGCTGTCATGATTTCAAGTAACCTGACAGCTGGCAAATACTTGCAAATTAAATTTCGCCTTGTGTTGCCTAGTCTTTTCACTAAGCACGTTCTACATGAATCTTTTAAAGAATCATACTATAGGCCGCTGTGGCAATATTGAAAAGACATTAAAGCACTGGCTTTTACATTTTGGAATATTGCCTGTCTTCCGTTAGCTCTTCAAACTACAGTTTCAAGTTACCTGTTTTTGTAAACACAGTTAACTTCCTTTGTCGTTCTATTTAACAGCCTTCTTAGTGAAGGGAATTACATTCTAAATACTGAGAATAAAAACAACATTACTAAAACTTTTGGAATACAGGGTGGAAATATTATTAAAAGACCTTTTCTTCAGTACATAACATATAATTGGCCTATTGTCGGTATAGTTGGGAGTGGTCCCTAAAGCCAAAATGCCTTATGCTTCTGATTTGAACTTTCTATTTGCAAAAAGTGACTTTGACAGTTTATGTTAATTTGAAGATACTACTTCCCGCTGTAAATCGAGTTGTGCACGAGTTTTAGCAAAAATCACAAACACATAACATTAGAGTAAGCAAGTATTGCTGCCAGGCCTTCTCTCATATAACTGTATTCAGGATCCTGCAAGTGTGTGTGGCCAAGAGTGAAACAGTATTGAAATCAAAGTCGCAGGCAATTTTATGGGATACCTTATGTAGTGCATGGAGGAAGTACTTTGTCTTTTTTCTCCAGTCTTCTATTCAGTCGATTTTGTAAGAAATCGTGTATATAAGCTTCCTTCATACCACCAATTATTTTCACAAGCACTGCTGTATCTTAGTCTGTGTTTCTCAAGGTGTCCTGAGCTCTGTTTTTACTGGTGAACTTCAGTGGTTACATAAAACCACTGAGGAGCAATCTTGAGCACTGCACCTATACTCTCTGTGCTGCTTAATTGGTAATTAATTGATCACCTGCTCCTTATCTCTGTTTGGCCCACTCCAGTTAGCTTTGCAAGATAAATCCATTCAAACCCTAAATACTCTGTGTGATGGTAGGCCAGCCGTGGTGCTGTTTCGCTTTAGACACATCTTAACAGTACAGGGCTGCCACTCTTGACTGTGTGCATCTCACCAATCCAGCACAACTCTCTACATGGGAATTCCTGGTCTAGAAAATCCCTTTGGAGTGCAACTTGCAAGTTATCTTCAAATTTGAGCTTCTAGGCTTCCTCTTTGCTCGTAGTCTTCCTGTAGACTTAAGTTTGTGTAGTGGATTGTCCTGGGTCAGGCTCTTCATTTATATTTAACGTTAGACGCTCTGATGTGCCAAATACAGAGACTGAGAGCCAAAGATTATTACACTTCCTCTACTCAAAAACACGTCAACTTTGTATTAATTTTTAAACCATGCAGTATCAAACAGATGCTTTTTCTGCAAATGCTGTCAATAAGTAAAAGAAAACTAGGACTGCTGTATACAGTGTAAAACCATTGAGATTTTTATTTCAGATACTACTGCTTCATTTAAACTCTTTTTTTTTTTCCCCAGTCTCACTTTATTTCTGCACTGACAGTGGTGTTTGTAAACTCCAAATCCCTCTCTTCACTTAAGATCGATGATACACCAGTAGATGATCCGTCTCTCAAAGTGCTAGTGGCTAACAACAGTGACACGCTCAAACTGTTGAAAATGAGCAGTTGTCCTCATGTTTCTCCAGCTGGTAAGTTTTGGGGTTTTTTTTAAATGCACACGTTGAATTCTGTTGGAAACCACTAAACTCCTGGAAAACATAGGGGTGGGATGAGAGTCAGGATGAATGTAGTATCTGCAGCAACTGTCGCTGAATAAAATACTGATTCATCGGTTGTCAATCCACCCATCGCACCACTCGCAGAGTGACTGCTGAGCTGATAATGAAATAGTGCATGTCTGTTCTGTGCAAATGACTAACCCCTTGTGGAACTAAGGAGTATGTATTGAATTGATAGGACACTACTTCTGCAATGACTACTTAAGTATTCCAGTATAATCAAGCTTTTTGGAACGTGAGTTCCTTTTCTGCGGTTCATTCTGTGTGAGGTTTGAGTGTTGCAATGTCATGGATTACAAAGATGCTGGTTTAGTCGTTCTGAGAGATAGCAGTGTAATCTTTTCCTGGAGGGTAAGTGCAGACAGCATCAACAAAGGGGAGATGAGACTGAGCAGTGCAGAACTTTTGCCATTACAAAATGTACTTCATTAGCACTCTTAAGTGTGTTTGTTGCAAGAGTGAAGCCAGCTGGTACCGGAATGAAAGCACTTAGATTGTTGAAGTTCAGAGAATCCATGTTTGTGGAAGATGTATGCAATGTACAGCAAGTTTAAGACTGTCAGTGTTAAGTAGATGGGCTGTGAATCAGTTTTTTGCTGAGAAATGGAAGAGGAATTACAAATGAGATGCTGGCAACTGAGGATAAGTAGAAACTAACATAGTTTCATGCAAGTATTTTGCAACTGTAAATATTTATAGGTAAAATTCAGCAGTGGGGAAAGTGATACTGTAGCAGAGGGCATGTTGCTGTAGTGATAACAAACAAAACACAAACTTAATATGTTTTGCAGGTGTTAGCTCTCGGACAAAACCTAGTGTTTGGGTTTGTATAAAGAGGTCCAGAAAATGCAGGTTTGTTTTGCAGCAGATTTTTCCAGCAAAGTGTTCAGCAGCACCTTAATTGGAATGTTATTTCCTTCAGTGCTTTGTAATCATAGAAGGGGGGTTGTTTAAGCTAGCTTGAGTGACTGTTTTTTTCTGACTTAACATTTTGTTTGCGAGTCCTTGTGGCTGAGAAGTACAGGAGCCATAACATGCCTGTCCAGAGGAAGAGGCTCCAGCAGCAATTTGTAGCTAGGCAAAGAGAGCAATTTCCTTGAATTTGGATCCAAGAGCAACCTGTCAGCTCTAGCAGACTTTGCTGGCTGGTGGCTAATCCTTGCTACAAGGTTTTATGGAACGCCATACGCTTCATAATTTGGGAGAGTTCATGCTTTTACGAAGCTGTTTGACTGGTGTGTTCCATTTGATATATCTTGTACGATGTTTTAAGTTGAAAGAACAATGGGTAAGAAATGGTAACGCCTGTTTAAGGAGCAAGGAACACAACTGCTATTGTCCTTCTTGGAGTGGAGGGGGGACTAGAATGGGATCAGCTGTATTGGTGACAAAACCAGAGAGTGCTAAGCAAACAGCAGGAGAACTTCATTGCTTAATTCAGGTCTGGGTGTGCCTTGACAGGGAGAAAAAAGTGGAACATAAGGAAGGAGCTGGTATGGGGATAGTTGGCTTCAGAGCAGGCAGGCTGTAAAAATGAGACTTTTGAAGGAAAATGAGAAAGAAAAAGGAAAGGAAGAGAAGAGAAAGGAAAATGGAGCAATGAGACTTGCCTGGATTTTTTTTCCTAATGGAAATATTATAATTGGCAGGCTGCTATAAACGTGGAAAAAACTTTAATTGAAGCAAGAGGGCCACAAGTTATGCAAAACTAATTACTTGTAGATGCACTTAAAATTGTGTAACGCACCTACAAATTGCAGTTTGGAGGGTGGGGGGGGGGTTAACGTTCAGTACTAGATCAGTTCTTAAGGATTTTGTTAGTGAAGGACGGAGAAGAATAACACAGGTGATGTAAGGGAAACTCCGCTACTGCAGGGATAAAGTAAAAAGATTGATGTCAAACTGAATTGCTTCCAAAAGATGCTCCGAAGAATCCCAAAGTTACTGTACAAAGATAGAGGGGCATGTGTGGCTTTGGGCTGGAGAAACTAAGGCAATGGTGTGTTTCTGATCTTTATGAAGAGCTCTGCTCTTTCTGCTTGCTCTTTTCTGCTTGCTCTTTCCCCTCTGAACTTTAATTTGCATTAGAACTGCAACAGTACCTTGTAAAATGAAGTAACGGTTATTTTTAAATCCACATTGATGTGCTGGTTTTTATTAGCTGAAATACTAGCTATTGGAACCGAGGGGCTGCAAGCATCTCTGTGAAGGCTGTTGCCACCCTGCTGCCAGGGTAGGAGTGTTGCTGCTTTTTGACACGGTGGGTAGGGGAGAAAAGTGGATGCGGGGTGTGTTTGCATCAGCAGTTCAGTAAAGGGGTTTTTGATGCAAATCTGTGCCGTATGACATCAGAGCGATTGACCTCTCGGTGCCACAAGGGCAGAGGCTGGGATGTTCTGTGACCGCACCACTAGCGGCAGCGGGCTCCAGGGAGGCCCTCCCATAACTGTCTGCAGGTTCTGCTAATTTCCTTGCCAGCGTGGGCCGTGGACATGCAGTCCTACACTCATCAACGATCGGGCCAAGCTGAACCTCAGTTCTTCTCCTTTTTGCATTACGCTGGTCAGTAATGCACCTTTACAGTTAACAAAGATCATTGTTGGAAGGAGGGCAGTCTGGGTAACAAGCGAGTTTGGATGCTATATTTGTAGCAGGTTATTTTCTCAAACTGTGTAGTGGTGAGACAATGTATCTCAATCTTGAAATGCTGTTTAAAATATTTCATGTGTCAACAGACATAGGTATTATGAAGCAGCACAGCTGACCACTTAAAAGGAGTGGCCGTAGTAGCTCTTACAGAATATTGCTGTAAGAATAACTTCATTTATTATGATTTAAGGACAGGAAATTATCTCTGGAATGTGTAGAAGGTACACACAAGTTCATAGTTATACTTTAGTTGTTCTAATTTTACACTCTTAATTTTTTTAAAAAGAAAATTCTTGGGTTTTCACTTCATCTTGGATACTGTTCCCTCCCCCCGAATGAAATCATAGGTATGCGTACATATACGTGTGGAGGCCCCATCCCTGGAAGTGTTTAAGGCCAGGCTGGATGGGACTTTGAGCAACCTGCTCTAGTGAGAGGTGTCCCTGCCCATGGCAGGGGGGTTGGAACTTGATGATCTTTAAGGTCCCTTCCAACTCTAACCATTCTATGATACTATATATATAAAATGTTTTTACAGGAAATAGTTGCAGTAAGAGTTGGGTTAAAAATCTGTTTAGTTAAATTCTTCTTTTTTTTTCATTTAACAAACTTTTAATATTTGAAATGGCAGTATTTGATACAGTTAGAAGGGCTTCGGATGATGTGTTCTTGCAGATCCTCAGGTGGAAAATACATACTCTTTTGGTGTATATATTCATGCAGTGCAATATTTTTTTTAGTAATTTTTTAAAGAAAGTGTTTTTATGCTGAGTATAGGTTTTTGATTTCAGTAACTGCATCTTAAAATAACTGCTGTTTTTTCTATACTTCTTCCCATTGCTCCAAAGCTACAGTGTATGGAGCTCGGGTTTTTCAGTTGCATATTTAATGCTATGTTCTCCTCTCCTCTATTAATGGAAAGACCGTATCCTCAATTTCACGCAGTTTTCTGGGTCACATGAAATGCAGAGGACTGTGCTTTTTTTAGTGCTTTTTTTTTTTTTTTTTTAGCACTGTTACCAGCATGGTACCATTGCTTGTATCTGGAAATAGGATGAATACAAGCCTTATAGACTGAACTGAATTCTTTTTGTTAACATCTTTGTCTTCCATGAGCAGCAGGTTATATTGATTCATTAAAGGGAGAGTCTGAAAATCACTGCTCTAGGAATTACTGCTCCCAGTTTTTAGTGTTTCCCCCTTTTTTGCTGTTGCTTTTCCAAATTTAAATATTTATACTTCGCTAGAAAGGACAAATACTGACAGCAGCAACTTCTGTATTGAATTAAAATCTGGCATTCATTTTACATTTGCTTCCCTCAGGTGACAGGTTTCAGTCACGGCTGCTCTGTCAGCCGCACAGAGGGAGGGTAGTGTTTCCAGAGCAGGCTGGGGAAATACTTTTATTACGAGTAAACCCCTTTTACAAAATTGAATTTGAGTGTATGTGGCCTTACAAGAGGGCAGAACAGTCAGAGTATGCTTTTTATATATTTATCACATGAGAATCGACTCCCACAGGAAAGTATAGGCTGCAGCGTGTTAACTTCTTCATTTCCCTAGCAAAATAGCAATGTAGCCATGTAGCATGTGTGTATCTTGCTGTGCAGGTACAAAGAAGTCACGAGACCATGTGTATGTGGAAAAGATTCACACTTTGTCCAGTACGATTTTGTTTTGACATTAGGTCTTGACTGCATGTTGAAATACATGGGCTTTGCACCCTCTTGACCTACGTAACAAATCTGGTTCTGCATTTCTTGTTATTTGTCCGTGTAACCCCTGATATAATGTTCTCTTTTCCCAGGTATCCTTTGCGTGGCTGACCAGTGTCATGGCCTACGCGAACTGGCACTGAACTACCACCTGCTGAGTGATGAGCTTCTGCTTGCTCTGTCTTCTGAAAAACACGTCAGGTTGGAACACTTGCGCATTGATGTCGTCAGCGAAAATCCTGGACAGACTCAGTTCCACACGATTCAGAAGAGCAGCTGGGACGCTTTCATCAAGCATTCTCCTAAAGTGAATTTAGTCATGTACTTTTTCTTGTACGAAGAAGAGTTTGACCCGTTCTTTCGTTACGAAATACCCGTCACTCACCTTTACTTTGGAAGATCGGTAAGCAAAGACGTCCTTGGCCGCGTTGGGATGACGTGTCCTCGGTTAGTTGAACTGGTGGTGTGCGCCAACGGATTGCGGCCGCTGGATGAGGAGCTGATCCGTATCGCGGAACGTTGCAAGTATCTCTCAGCCGTTGGCCTAGGAGAATGTGAAGTCTCTTGCAGTGCCTTTGTTGAGTTTGTGAAGATGTGCGGCGGTCGTCTCTCTCAGCTTTCTATTATGGAGGAAGTTTTGATTCCTGATCAGAAATACAGCTTAGAGCAGATTCACTGGGAAGTTTCCAAGCATCTCGGTAGAGTCTGGTTCCCAGACATGATGCCCACATGGTGAAGTCCTTAAAAGACTTGAGGGCGGATGGAATAGCACCTTAACCCCAAGCTTACCATACTGCGTTTTACTGTATAAGATTACTTAATACTATAGTTTTTACTATAAGTTACTTCATTGTTTGATTAGAATGGTAATCTTTCATTCCAAAATGATTTATGAAATCCAGATTGAAAAATAGAAATCCTGGATAGCTCCAAAAGACATTTTCATCCAAACAAAAATCCGGTTTCTGTTTTAGATTTGTTCTTTTTTGTTGACAGTGACCTCAAACTTTGGTGCAAGTAAAAAAAATGTATTTAAAATATTGGAATGGACCTGCAAAATACCAGCTTTAATATGCTGTCCTTCTTTGATTTACATACTAGTGTTGAGCGTGATCAGATTTGATCTTAAAAAAGAAATAAAACCCCACCAAAATTGGATGCTTCTGTTGCAGACTGTAGCGTTTCTAAAGCCAATCACCCAGATGACAAGATTAAGATTATAAGGAGTATTTAGCAGGCTGTGAAATATACACGTTCTTTTATATAAGTCATAAAAGGCAAGAGCAATACACAGTAATATAGTTTAGACAATTAAAATACTAAGTTTGCTGCCTTGCTCAACAGATTATTAGATCCATCTAAAATGTATTTAGAGCGCAAACAAATAGTAGTGCGAGCTACCAAAAGTGGTGTGGGTTTTTTTCCCCCCTCTCTATGCATTTTAATGTAGTTTGCTTATGGGGGCTCAGATCTGCGTCTAAACCTGTTTTAAGGTATTTTACGTCTAGCTCAGGAAGCGAAAGCTTTCTGGGGAAAAATGTAGATACATTGTATTTAAAACCACATTGGAGTTAATGAGCATTTCTTGCGCATTAACTGGTTTTGCAGCGTATGGTTAGATGGAATAATGTATAGTTTGTTAAATGAACCCTGCAGTGTTAAATGTGATGACATGGATGTGAACAGCGTGGGACAAGAAAGTTAAAATTTGAATGGTGACCAAGAACCTTTTAATAAAATCTTAGACCTCTTGGCTGCTTTCAATTTGAGAGAAATGACATTGTAACAGTTGCTTAAGCTGTGTAAACTAATCGTATACTGTAAATCTGTTTCAGAAATGTTTATGTATAAAGTGAATGTTTGATAGCTGACCATTTTGTATACCTTTAATTCAGCTAGTTTGATCTTTTCGTAATATTTAAAAACCCTAAAGCAGTAAACTTGCGTGAAGTAGGGCAGTAGGCAAAAATCTGTTTGAATATTTGGTAAATCAATTTCATTAAAGAAAGTTTGGTTTGTGGGGTTTTTTTTAAGTCTGTAATCAGTGTAGGCAATGTATTGCCTGTGATCTGGATGTGGCTTGTGACTTCATTTCTTACCGCCAACCGTTAACATTATTTTTCTCTTTTACATTATGGATTGGTAACACTAAAGTATTCGCGCGACGGCTGAATGTGGTGGACGGTGCGGCCAGCCACCAGCGAGGCAAAGCTGCTCCAGTTGTGGGCAGTATCCAGCATAGCTGGTGGCTGCTTCTCCTTTGAGCTGTACAGCTAGTTCTGCTAGTAAGTAGATTTTCTTCGTTTCTGATTTCAATAATGTTTATCCAAATGTATAGTTTAAGTGTAATACACTTATGAGCATATTTAAGTTCATAACTATTTTGAGCAAACATTGCTCAGCGGACTGCACATCTTTATAGGGGAGTTGTATCTGTAGAGCTTCGATTTCAAAATCGCATTTTATGAATTACGCGTTTTTTTGTATTAGAATTTGTTAAATTAATGTAATACTATAATTAGCTTTTATTTGTATAAAAAGTGTCAATATATTCAGTCTGTAAAAGTAAAAAAGCTCAGTGTTTTTTATATTCTGACTCTCGGAATTGCCTGTGTGATAAAGGCAGAGTAACACTGCTAATCTGGGCATGACAATGTGTTTTCACTAAATTCAGGTGTGAAGTCATCTCGTTAGCAGTGCAGCTAAAACCTCGTTCGACCTTGACTGCTGGCAAGGTGTAAGTTGGTCTGTTGCTGGCTGCTGCAGTGGTGGCAACAACTGAAAGGCAAGAAACAGCCTAAAAAAACCCAAATTCCCTCGCTTCTGGAGTTGATGTCTTTGAAACCCAGGGTTCTGCTTCCTACAGAGGGACCTCCGCCGGATCCTGAGATGGGGAACGCTGGAGCAGTTGGAGGCTTTGTGCTTGCTTGTAATGCAGCTGCTTTCCCCTGCAAGGAAACTGGCTGGCCTCTTCTGAGAAGGTCTCTGTCTTGTTGCATGGACTTCAAAACATCCTTTGTAAATGCAACGCAGTATCGTAAGGGTTATCAAAATGTTCAAAGGTAAGGAAACCACTTGAAAGGGGTTGTCTCTCTTCCAGTGAAGGTCATCAGGTTTTATACATCAGACTAATTACAGCATCCTGATCTCCAATAATCCAGCTATAAAACAAACTTCCAGGCAAGCCTACATTCTGAGTAGCTTCAGAAAAAGCTACAACACTCCTTTTTAGCAAATCTTGTACAAGTCTTGTTTTGCCTTATACACGTTGGAAAAAAATTAATAATAATTAAAAAAAAATAATCCATGACACAAGTTGTAGCACGAGTACCACAGACTGTCACAAAGTTCTCTTGGAAACATGAACATGGGTGTCTTATAGTTGTATAAAATACTTCCCTGGGTTCACCTTTATTTCTTGCTTTCAGAAGAAGATAACCCAGGGTTGGGTTGGTTGTCCCGTTTTGGGTAGGAGTTGTTAACGTGTGCAGGAGCAGATCACATGTGCTACATTGCTGCAGCTTTTGGATATAAAATTGCTCTCGGAAGCTGTTGATGCCAAACAGCTGGGGGAATCCTGGCCAGTTATGCTAGTTTACAGTGAGAATTTCTATCAAAAGTGAAAAGGTGAGTGATTTAAGAGCAGCTGTTTACATTAACTCTGTAATTTCCTGTGTTTTACCCAAAGCTACAAACTTGTACATTTCAAGGTGGGTTTTTTTTTTTTGGTTCTAGTCAGAAACTTTCACTAGTACTATGCAAACCGATCTATGTAGGTATAAATTAACTGTATCTATTCCAGTTGTTGTTTGATGTGTACCAAATTAATTTCCTGTGAATTTAAAGCAGGGTTCATCTGAGCCTCTACTTGGAGTAGGCCTGACTACAACCTAAGCTTTGTTGCATTACCTCGGGGAGATCTGGCTTGATCTTCAGCTGGCCTATTGGTTGCCCATGGAAGGGTAAAAGTGCTGCTGCTGCACCCAGAACTGGAGCATTGATTTAATGAGGAAACTCGTGAAAAGATAAAGGGACTTGGGACTTGAGTGTCTGTAGTTCACACTACAAACTTAACTTTCCTAAAATAGAGGTGCTGTAGAAACCAGTTCCTCGGAGATACGCCTGAAGTTTAATAGTATCAAAACTAGGACAGCGAAACCACAATTAACCTTAGATGGTTCTGTACGTTCATCTGTTCATCCTTTTTGTTAGGTTTCTCTTGGAGGATCACATCCGCTGCTGGCTGTTGCAGTTCATGTGCTTTGAACCGGAGACCGTGGCGTGCTTTCTGCTCTGTCTTCCACCTGTGCTTTAAGCACAACATGACATAGGAGATGGCTCTTTTCATTGTAGCCATTTCCTAGACTGAAAATAGCATTCTCTGGACAGCTGGTAAGGTCTGTTTTTACTACCTAATATTGCTAACTTGCAACCAGCAGCTGATGGTGGGGGCTTTTTTTATGCTTTCGACTTAAAATGGAGTCTAAATTTTAAGTCGAGGAGCAGAAGCCAGCTCTGCTTTTCAAGTTATTCTCCAGTTGTGGTGTCTTCAGAACCTCAGCATCACTGACACCATCCTCACTTATGGTACTGAAGGCGGCAGCTCTCCTAATGCAGAACGTCTGCGAGGGGGTTTGCGCGGGGGTTTGCGCGGGGGAAGGCAGAAAGCACTTATACCACCTGTCTTCATTGCATGGTCCTTTGGGGAACAGGAGCCGCATGCTCTATTTGACCCTGTCGTATGACCAGCCACGAACTGCCTCGTTTGAGAACCCTCCTGGAGTGAAGTGCGGGTTACAGCCCTGAGCAGCTCAGTAGTATGAAAATTGCTTTGCCCAAGCCCGCTGTGCGGACTGCAAAATTTTTATACTACAGAATGATTGTGTATTTTTTACCCTGAACTGCAGCGTGCACAAAAGCAGGGAGCAGAACCGAGCACAGCCTGAAGTGACTGGTAACTCCCATATTCAAAGCATGAGTAATGATGCGTTCACTGGAGACGGGTAAAAGAGAAAGTAGGAGCTTATCCTTGAGCCCGGCAGTTGGGACAGCCCCTGCGTCCTACCATCAGGCAAGTGCTGTTGCCAGCCGGTTATGAGTGGAATCGTTAGGTGTGATCCTATTATTTCTGCTCCCCTGTGTGAGGGGAGGATCTCCACCTCAACCACTTGAGCTAAATGGGTGGTTTTCAGGCACGAACAACAGATCATCAGGTGTACAGAAGCTGTTGGATATCGCCGACACTTGCTTTTTAAGTGACAAAAGTGGCATCTTTATGGATCTATTCAGGGCTTGTCTAAACTTCACAGAAGTAGCCTACTCATCACCCCAGTGTTACTTTGGATCTAACTGTATAGGCCTAACTCAAGGTTTCTGGATTCTGCTTACAAGAGAGCACTGCACTCACTAACTTGAGTCTCAACGCTAGTGAAACGATTTTCAGTGCGATCATTAGTCAACTTCAACTAGTGCACCTCTTCCAGAAGTGCAGTTTGTGTTGGTGGAGTTTATTTCCACCTGGCTGTGTAAGGTTGGCTTTTTGTTCAGAACTTTAAAACTCCCAAACTGAGAGAAGCAAAGGAAGTGAGGAGTCCTCTCTCCAAATATTGTGCCTATGGAAGGAATAAATACTGGCCTCAGAAGGAACCCGTGTATGTTACTACATTGATACTTAGTACCTTAAAACTGAGGGTAGAGCTCTTCTTCCTTCCAAAGTGAGACACAAATTTGTATGCACAGATGGCTGCACAGAAGAATCCTCAAATGATCATCAGCATGAGCTACTACAGAATCTCCTCAGAGATTTTTGTCTTACACAGTTGATTCCTCCTGCTTCTGACTGGAAGGGATGCAGTGTCCCTGCCAAATAACTGTTGTTGTCTTCATCTTATCTTTTTTTGTGGCTTGAAATGTACTGTCCTCTAATTTGCAACTAATACATGGTAGGATGTAACTCTCTTTCCTTGAAGCAACTCTGTACCATCCAGAGTATTAGGAGTAGAGTAAAACATGCTAAATTAAGCAGATTGTACAGATTAAATTGTAAAAGTGAGAAGGGCTTTGTTTTAGTTATAAAAAGCCCAGGCTATTGGAAACTTGTGCTGACAGAACCGTGAAGTTACATTTCCCACAGCCAGGAAAAGCAATTACTTCTTTCACAGAGACTTCCATTGGTTTTGATCAAGTTCTTTAATAATCACAAGGGTTTTACCTCTGTAACCAGTCAGCTATGTCAAGTGGTTGTAAAATCTCTCAAGATATTATTAGTCCCCACACACCCCTCTTCGTAAGGAGCTGCGCACAGCATCTTTGATCTGTGGGATTCAGCTGCCGTGTGTTTCAGGATTTGGCACTTCCAGTTGTGCAGGGCTCTTCTACATACCCCGACTGTTAGGGGAATGGAATTACTTTGTCTAGGCTCCCTAGATCCCGTACGAAGACAAAGTAGTGCAGTGAAGGAACAGCACTGTCAGGCTGAGTGGAGACCCTCGTCTACTGGCTACGAGAGGGCATCACCCACCCCACTGTGGCACCTGCTTCAGGCTCTGAAAGGTCTCACTAGCTGCATCAATGCTACAGGCTTTGTAGCAAAGGGTAGAGAAGAAGCTTTGGGGGCTTCTGCTGCCTCGGTTCCACGATCCTATGTCCCTTGCAGAGCTTGGGGCACTGGTTTTGAGGTTGGTGCTTTTTCTTGGGAGGATAAAGGTGGACTCAATGTTGAGGGGTTCAAAATCGTAAAAACATGCATCAACGAGAACACACCTTCTGTAGACAGGCTTGTTGCTCCCCTTTATCTCCCCTAATGCCTCTTGGATTACCTTCTTGGTGGGTAATCTAAAGAAGCTGAAGCTCCACTGGTTAAAGCACAGGCTTGTGACTTCAGCTGCAGAGGGTCTTTTGAGTTGAGATACAAGATGAAGTTTCACATAAAACTGATTAGCAGCTTTCCCTTGCAGGACAGAGGTGCTCTCATCACCTAATTCCTCTCACACTAGGGCTCATGCTTATGCCACTACTACTACTACTAATTCAACTAATTAATTTTTAGTGACATCTTTAATATAAGGTGGATTTTCTGCCATCTGTATGATTTGAATGAAAGCACTGTGCACTCCCCTCTTTGGCTGGCGCAGGCTATGAATTCAGCTCAAGCCAGATGAAACTGCAGTGTTGGCCTCGGCCATGATGCAGTACTAACCCCTGCAGGAGCGCTAATCATTCTGCAACCGCTTTAAAAAAACCAAAAAGCAAACCAACAAAGTGAACAGTGTACGCTTGGAAATGATTATGCTGCTGCAGGTGTATTTTTTTTGTGCGTAGGCACCTCACTGCTCTCCAGAAAGCCCCTGTTCCCTTGGCTTTAAAGGGAACCGGTTGCCAAGCTGCTCTAGGCATAAGCCAGGAACAGGACCAAAGGACACCTCAGGTGGCACAGCACCGTGCCTGCGAGCATCGCTGCCAGTAAGAGGCTGCAATCGCTTCTTACAGGCAAATCTGTGACAAGCATGGATTTTTAACTGTGACTTTGACACCCTGCAAGCTGTCATTGCTTCTTTCATGTTAAGGATTCCAAGCTTTTTCAAGAAATGTAAAAGGAATATAAACATGACTTTTATGAAACTGACCTAATTGAAGCCTCAAGTAGACTTTTAGACAGGAGACTGCTAGAACAGTGCAGTTATGCATCAAAGTTGACGGGAAAACAGGCTGTTTGCCTTCTATTTATGCTAGAAAACTCACATACAAACCTTATGAAGAGCCATCTGTATTGTGCGCACAGTGCAGGTGAAGGAAACAAAGTGCTGACAAGATACCACCATCTTCTAATAGATTCAACTGCCCCTTCCCACCCCCACCGCACACCTACTTCATGAACCAGAGACAAGTTCGTTAAGTCCCAGTTGTACAAACCAAAGAAATACAGAAACACCGATCTAAGGCACAGGTTAAGGGAACTGGGTACACGTAGGTACTCAGGTTTGTTAGCTCCGACACACAGTTAGCTGAGTTGGGTACACCAGAAGAGTCCTTGTAATGCTTGTGTCCCGACTCTGGGGTGCTATTTGTATAAAATAGCTATGGTAGCTCTCCAAAATCCTTAAGGGTATTCTGGCATAAGGGCAAGTTCGGTTCTTCAGTAAGCGATTATACACCAAAGGATGTTTTGTTTCCAATAGGTAAAGGGACCTCTTCATAAATTATTTTGAGATAAGGGAACTTCACGGGTAAAAACCAGTATTCCAAGTTGTAGAAGAGGTAAAACTGACCATTCAAGATGACACGATCAATTATTTTTAAAAGATCCACAAAAAACTCTCTGACTGTCCGATGAGGTTTGAATGGATAGTAGAAGTGTCTTATAGCTGCTGCCAGTGTCTTGTTTCCTAGCGGTCCAAAAATAGATGTTTCATTTCCCAAATAAATTGGTTCTCCACTGAATAAAATTATGCTTGTATAGTTTGTTTGTATCTTCCTAAATACAGCTCCTAAGTCAGCTAGCTTCTGGTACGTTCTCAGTATAAATTTAGAGCATTCGTAAGAGTCAAACCACACTGTTGACTGTTTGTCGGGGCTTGCTTGAACTGTCCAGGTCTCATAGTAAATGCCAGTCTCATTGTCATATTTTACCCATTTTGCCATTTCATTAAACATGGTTCCTGTAAGAGATAAAAATAAGTATTACAGAGACAAGGTAACTCAATGACTCAAGGTAACTTTAATGACTCAAAATCTCTTCTGTCTGTTTCAAGATTCACCTCCTCTCCCTGCAAAAGTTTACCTATAATGTTACTTAGCCATGCAAAGACACAAGGCTTAGGTTGGAGGGAGAAGTGATACCCCACTGAATAAACCATATTTACATGTAAGTTATTTAAAGTGTCATTTCTTTTTCTGTCCTATTTCCTACTACTCTGCCAGAACATCCAAACATCAGGGAACTATGACACTTCCCAATTAGTCTTATCCATGTAGACAAACAGGGCACGTTGTACAATCCACAAGAGATGCTGACAAAGTGCTCACTGGCACAACCGGTGTTTCTGCACTTCCTCAAGTTTTAACTAAATACAGCAATTCAGGGCAGAAGTTTTCAAGTCTCTTCACAAAAGAAACCTTAGAATGAGAGAGCCTGCTGTTTTAGCAGCTCCTCAGCCAGCAAAGTTGAACTAAGCCAAACAATATGAGTGGGGTGCGAAAACCAGTAAACATAAAGGCCTTGTGGATTATTTTTTTATTTAGAATACATGCTTGAAGTCTTTTTGGTGATTTCATAACTGGAATGGGGAAGACATCTCTAACTCAGCTCATCCCTCTGGTAGCTCCATACATGTGATGCATTTGCCTCCCCAAAATACAGCTGAAGCACAGGATCTTCCTTCATTTGTTTTTCCTGTAAGTCCTAGCACTGCACCTCAGCCTAGCCCTTCCCTGCCTCTTTTTCCACAGGGTACAACCATCTATGAATCAAATCCGACTAGCACCTCGCATTCATAGCATGGCCAAATTTTGCATATTTTTCTTGTGCGATACGTCAGAAGCCACAGTCAGATGACAGCCTGCAATTGCTGACGGTGCTCTGAGCCATGACCTCTCTTTAGCTGGAAGTGTCACTGCTGCGGGTACAGGAACGGGGCTTGGTGGCTGCTGGAAGATGCGCAGGAGTGCCGCAAGCAGTTGCCTCACAGTTCAGGGGTGGCAGACATCAGACAGGTCTGTGTCACTAACACCACCCTGCCCACCACAACCAACCTCTCACACCGAAGTCTTAAATTCACTGCAATGTTGCATTCGTCAAGACCAACGAAGAGCACTGCATGCCACACATCTCCCTCCAAAACAAGCTGCCAAGGTCAGATTGCTGGGTCTGCTCTTCACCAGAGAGTAAACACATCGCACACCTGCCCTAAGGTAAGGCACATGTGCAAGCTACGACCTCAGAGTAACTAAAGCCCTGCACATTCACCTCCGAGGCTACCCCATTATAACTGGTCTTCACACTTCAGAGCTTTTGGGCTCCACAGCAAACATTAACAATCATTCTGTTCAGTGAAAGTGTCAGATACTTTCTTTTCTAATCACCCATGACTTGGTTTAATAAAACAGCAAGTCGTTAAATCTCCATCAAGAACTGAACTTACTATAAACTGTAGATGGGCTTGAAGCTGCCCTTGATCTTCTCTAACTCCTACCAGATAAGCTTCCTAGCGTGTATTCTGCAAGGCATGTTATTGAAAAGGATTTGTCTCTCCTAACAAGACCAAGATGGACTTAATGTGAAGTTCTGGCCTTAACATCCTAAATTAAACAAAAATATTACAGGTTCATCCATGGCTCCATGATAATGTGCTAGAAGATGCCTACACAGTCAAAAATCAGACTTTGGCTACTCGTGCCCCATTTCCACAAAAGAAACACACCCCTAACATTAACCTGGCTGATGGGCTTTAAAAGAAAATGAGAATGCTTCAATGTGGTCTCTGACACTGCTGACAAACAGCTCCGTAGGGTCTCACAAGGGCAAAGAGGGTCCGGCTGTCTCAGGCATTAAGCTCTCCCACGAGATGGGATGCTTTTTGCCTGCTCTCTGAAGGAAGCCAGTTCAGCTCATGATGCTGCCCACCTGCGCTTGCATCCATTCACCCTCTTCCATGGTAACTTTCAGATTCCTAGTCAAATCCAGACAATTCAAAACTCTCAGAGATGCTACCTTCCTAAAAGTTCCACGGAAACAGGAAGCAAGAGAGACAAGGAGGACCATAACAATGCCTCCAGGAGGCACCAGCGTAACCTCACCCTTCTTAGGCACCAGATAACCCACACGGGCAGGAAGCATTAAAAGTTTCACAACTGTACGAAAATATTTATTCATACAAAAGAATCCAACCATATCGGGTATCAAAGACTTCAGTTGTGAGCTACAAACTCATAGGAATGCAGCTCCACCTATTTCATTGCTTAAAGAACAGCGTGTAATTTTTTAGCAGCACTGAAGAGATCATCTAGAGACCGAGTCCAGCAAAGCTGCTAGAGGTGGAAGCGGGCAAACACAAAGCACCCCATCACACCAGCTGTAACCGACTCGCTGCACACTACGCTAACTTCGGAGAGTGAGTGGTTTTGGTCACACAAAATGCAACTCTCCAAGTCCTCAGGGGACTCTATTCATAAGTCATTCACTACATTAATTAACCAGATTCATTTAAATACCATTTTTATTTTAGAAATTTAGTGTTCATTATATACTAGGAAGCTATTCTGGTGATCATCCTCGTATTTAGAGGCACAAATCCTGGTTTTGTTCTGCGACATATGACACAGACCTATTACTGGGGACATTTGCACAGTTTTTAATCATGCATAATGGGGGAGATGGAAATAGAGATTAATATTTTTTATATTTTTGAGACTATTTCTAAATATGCCTTATTTGTTTGCTCAGTAATGGACACATATTCACCAGTTTTTGTAGCTCAGCAGTCATCTGCCACTTCACAATAGAAGGCTTTGTTTTGGTGAAGCCATGTGAAAAGAGTCCATAATGGTTCTGTATAAGCTGTTTTGCTATTTTTACACGCAAGAGACTCAAGTGTTTTTGTACCGCAACACCAAATGACTCTTATTTAACAACTTCTCAGTGTGTGTTGTTCAAAAGGCAGCAGCCTCATACCACTTTCTGTATTAAAGAAAGTGCAGAGATAGTATTTCCGTTTGAAATTAGCATCAGTGACTAACACTGTGAACAACCTACAAAACATAAAATAAAAGATACTGCTTTACATGAAGACAAGGTTGACTGTATTTTATATTAGCACCGTCCAAAGCATCTGAAATCTACCTGATACTGTGGTCACGAGAACTAAAGTTCCATTTTCCTTCCAGTGTGCATCATCTATTCCTTCATAAAAGCAGGCAGCTCCCTGGTTACACCAGAATGGTGCGTCCATGCCAGGTCGGAGATGTGGAAATGTGCAGTTCCCAAGCTGGAAGAGCTCATACCACTCCATTGTGTAGTTTTTGCCCGTTAGAGAGCTCTTGAAACCCACAGCATCATGCATAATTTTCTGGAAAGAAAACAAAACAAGTCCCAAAAGCCAAAATTTTATCATAAAATCAACTTCGGCTTGACCTGTACAGAAGGTAAGACACTTGGAAGCTGTTGTGTAACGGGGTGAGACGAGGGGAAGGGGTTCCTATAACATCTTAGATTCAGTAGCACTGATGCATATATCAGATAAAAGTATCACTTTCATCACAGAATCACACTGTCTCGGTGTTTGTCTATCCATCCACTCTGTTACTTGGAGGCAGCTACCCAGAGGGAGCTCACCATCAAAACTCAAGCGTACTTTTGAATCCTCAACCTCACAGGGGTATCAAAGAAATAAAGAGCAGAACCGACTTACCAAAACCAGATCTTAGTAATGAAAGCCACAAAAGGAATGAGATAAATATTTATTTTAAAAGCTATATAATAAATACATCAATTTAACAACAGAGATAACGATATTTGATGCTACTTCCATTTTTTACTCTGTGTGCTTGGTTTTGATGTTGCTATTTCATGTTCACTAGTATTTCTTTATTCATTAGGGATTGTGCTTTGAAGCTTAATTATGCTACTGCTATAGCTATAAATATTACTAGAGTTGAGATTCTTCTGTATTTGCACCACTCCATGAATGGAGACTTTACCTCCATACTGATCATAACATTCAAGAAAGAACCCTAAAAGCAACCAATTCCCCGTGATCTACCATTCTGACCAGCTAGCTGGCCACTCGTGACAGATATCCACGTTCATGCAAATATATAAGTTTTTAACAACAGAAAAGTTAATACACTAAGCAAGCATTTAATCTAACATAAGGAGACAAATAAATGTATTTTTTTGATGCAGTGTCAGCGCAGAAAAAAAGACATCCAAAATGTAGTGGGATGTGTATATAAAAGCCTCTCAACGTGCAGCTCCATGGGGGAACACATTTAAACCCACTGCCAGTGCTGGTCGTGCTCTTTTCTTTAGCTGACCTAAACTCTGTAACTTTTGTTTGAAACATACTGCTCTTCCTGTATCTTTCCTATAGATAGCCTAGCTCGTGTGTTCCAATACTCTTCCATACAAGCGTATCCCAGCATTACAGCTCCCATTCTCGACCCCTGCTGTTGAATTCAGCTGAATTTGTCACTATAACTTTTTTAAACAAAAACACCTTACCAAATGTCCTAGTAGGTCCCCATATTTGAATTCCCATACTGGAGCCTGTAATCGATACACTTCAATGACATCCTCTTCTTTCATAACTGGAATGGCAGAGCCAGTGGGACAGAAGGTGTAACGAGCTTGGCAGTAAGGATCGGTTTTTGGACGGTAATCAAAGCGCCTGCGTTGAGAAAGAGAAGCACACAGGATGATAAGCACAGCTTCACGGCTGGAGCAACTGTCTCATGGCTTCCTAAGGGCCTGAGTGGGAGAGCTCAAGTGTGCAGCCACCCCCAAAGACAGATTCTGTGATCCAGATGCTGCAACACTTGGAGTACACATGTTCATAAGGCTGCCGAGGTGCACATCAACAGAAACAGGACTTAAGGACTCAAGACGTCCAAGTCATGTTGTATACAGTGCTGACAGCTAAGGAGTGGGCATGACGCAGATTACAAAGGCTGACTTACACTCACAAAATCAGAGACACGTAAATGCTGGGTAGAGGATGGTTTGAGATCTGCCTCAAAAATGTCCTCCTAACAGTTTCTCTACCCAGGGATTCACCAGTTTGCTCTGGGAAACTATTCTATAGTAATAGCTCCCTGATGCAGTTGCTTTAGCTCTAGAATGTTGCCAATATCAGAAAGAAATATTCTATTCCTCTATTAGATAAAGAGGCCTAAGAACCTACAATCGCTTGTTTCTAGTCATCATTCCTATTAAACCTGAAAAACTGAAGACCAAATCCACTTACATACTGCACTATATACAAACAGCAAAAAACCTTTCCAACAAGTCTTTCTTTCCCAATTTCCTTCAAATTCACTCACTGTATTTTACTGAAAACAAGGTTCCTATATTCTTGTTACCAAGACAGACTGGTGTACACAGCCTGCCCAGAGCACAGCCTGACAGTCTAACACACTCAGTTGCCCAAGGCTACTGAATGGCACAAACACCACAGCCATGAGATGGCTCAGGGACGCAGAACTTCCTGAGCCATAGTAAGGCCAGTAGCCCCACTGAGACACCGTACATTTTCCCTGTGGACTTCTCCAAGCTTGCTGAGTACTTCCGCATGTCTGCCTTTATTTTGTCCAGGGAAAAAAAGAAAAAGAAAGAAAGAAAGAAAAAAAAAAGAGTATGGTTGGAAAAAGAACATACAGAAAACAAAGAGTCATGCCAGTCAAACATTTAAGATCTGTTTCTAAATTGCACATCTTCAATTTTCAATTTCCCCTCCCACTGTACCCTGCATGTGACAAGAAGGGAACAAGCACGTTAAGAAGCATTAAAATACCATGTTTCTGAGTGTCTCACATGGACAGGCTTGTACTCCCAATTTTGACCATCCCGAGACCAGCCTTGCAACTACTGAACTTGCTGGAAAACCCCCAACAACCCGTGACTGCCAGATCAGCTCCTTCGGGCACCACCTGATACGAACCGAACCGCTAAGAATTACGCCACAGGCTTTCAAAACTTCAGGCATGTGTTGGACAGCAGTTAAAGGATAACACCTCCCTTTACAAACAGCAAGCCCACCCAAAATACTCATGCCGACGGAGCTCTTCTCCTGAAGAGGGTGGTTTGTTGCCTCAGCATAACCAAAGCCACAGCTACGTGCTGCAGCAGAAGGTGGGAGCAGGCGCTTCTGCTTCCCCTACCAGCACCAGGCCGCCTTCTCCTGGGGCTAGCGCAGCAAACGGAATTTTACACCACTTCAATGAAAAGTATGAAGTAAACTTAAATCTAAAAATAAAATAAAATAAAATAAAACCATAGCCCGACTTCCTTGTTGCAACTTCTTGCTAAAACAGTAATTAAGAAGAGCATCTTTAGAGCAAGGGCAGTCATTCGGGGGGGGGGGGGGGGGGGGGGGGGGGGGACGCNGCAGCGGCAGCAGGAGGAAGAGGAGGAGGAGGCAGCGGCGGCGGCACGGGCTGCGACGGGCGGCACCCATGGCGGCCGGGCTGCCGGCCGGGCCTCGGCGCCGCGGGGGAAGCGGCGGGGCCGAGGGAGGCTGGCCGGGAAGGAGGCCGCCCCCGCGCCCGCCCACAGGAGGCTTGAGGCGGAGAGGTCGGTGCAGGGTCCTGACCAAACTCAGGGGTTTGGGGGGTTTTTTTGGTTTTGTTTGTTTGTTTGGTTTTTTTCCTTCCTCTTGAGGAAAACCAGCCGCGCGCTGAATCGCGCCTTAAAGCCGTCACTTGACTGAACTACGGTTTCAGTTCACAGACGACTGCGCGCTCCTGCGATTTGGCTGAAAGTGTTGGTGGTTGTTTTTTTTTGTTTTTTTTTTTTTTTTT
>VZSF01002738.1:72822-93856 GCA_013398295.1 Chionis minor
TTCTTTCCCCCCCCCCCCAAGATTTCCCCCTGTCATTTGGAATTCGCCCCCCACCTACATTTTACAGGCAGGAGGGAGAGCACCTAAAGAAGAACCGCCCGCCAGGAATTGGGCAGGGTGGGCCAGACCCCCCGGGGGCACACTGAGACCCCCGGGGTGCCGGCTGGGACGGGGACGGGGACAGGGACNGGAGATGTGTGGCTCCCCCGTCTCTTTGCGCCCCTCAGCAGCCGAGGGGCCCCCGCCCAAAGCCCGCTCAGCCATAACCCGTCTCCTTCTCTTATCCCTCCCTTCTTCCTGTCTTCACTCCCCAAGGACGAGAGTGTCCCCCTGACAGGAGCAGCGGAACCCGGGAGCGAGGGGCGGCGGGGAGGCCTTGCCCTGCTCCTCTCTCACAGAGTCACCAGGGTTGGAAGGGACCTCTGGAGACCACCTAGTCCAACCCCCCTGCCAGGGCAGGTCCACCCGCAGCAGGTTGCACAGGATGGCGTCCAGGTAGGGTGTGAATGTCTCCAGAGTCGGAGACTCCACCACCTCTCTGGGCAGCCTGTGCCAGTGCTCTGCCACCCTCAAAATAAACAAGTTTTTCCTCACGTTGAGATGGAACTTCCTGTNCTCGCCGGCTGCGGCGTCTTCGATGGCAGCGAGATCCACGAGGCCTCGGCGGCGCTGGTGCACCTCAGCCGCGGCGGCGCGGAGGTAGGGGGGCGGCGGGCACTCCCGCGGGGCCTGGCTGCGGCCGCCTCTGGCGGGCTCCCCGCGCCGGGCCGGGCCGGGCCGCGGGGGGGGGAGATGTGTGGCTCCCCCGTCTCTTTGCGCCCCTCAGCAGCCGAGGGGCCCCCGCCCAAAGCCCGCTCAGCCATAACCCGTCTCCTTCTCTTATCCCTCCCTTCTTCCTGTCTTCACTCCCCAAGGACGAGAGTGTCCCCCTGACAGGAGCAGCGGAACCCGGGAGCGAGGGGCGGCGGGGAGGCCTTGCCCTGCTCCTCTCTCACAGAGTCACCAGGGTTGGAAGGGACCTCTGGAGACCACCTAGTCCAACCCCCCTGCCAGGGCAGGTCCACCCGCAGCAGGTTGCACAGGATGGCGTCCAGGTAGGGTGTGAATGTCTCCAGAGTCGGAGACTCCACCACCTCTCTGGGCAGCCTGTGCCAGTGCTCTGCCACCCTCAAAATAAACAAGTTTTTCCTCACGTTGAGATGGAACTTCCTGTGTTCCAGCTTATGCCCGTTACCTCTTGTCCTGTTGCTGGGCACCACTGAAAAGAGTCTGGCCCCATCCTCTTGACACCCACCCTTTAGGTATTTACAAGCATTGATGAGATTCCCTCTCAGTCTTCTTTTCTCCAGGCTAAACAGACACAGGTCTCTCAGCCTTTCCTCCTAAGAGAGGTCCACCATTCCCTTGATCATCGTCATCCCTGCTGGAGCTGTGGGGAGCTGAAAATGGGCCCCAGTTAAAATTCTTGATCCGCTTTCCAGTCGCTTTTGCAGAAGTCAGGTGATCGTCCTCGCTGGGGTTTGCCCGCTTGTTTTCTGCTGTCTGTTTCTGGGGTTTTTTTTCAGTAACTGGGTTTCCTTGGAGAAGCTTAGACGAGGATGTGGTGATGTGCTTTGGTCCTGTCTGTGGCTTCAGATGGCAGAAGGCGGTCACCTTCTGTCTAGGTGTAGCCACACTCTGGTGTCTGATGGTAACAGCAGCACCCCAATATTTAGCACAAAATTATCCTCTCTAATATTAACTCAAGCAGCAAGCACTGAGAAGTCTGCAAAACAAGCATCAAAACAGATGTGTGAAAACAGCCCCTTGCAGTACACCTTTCACAGAACTTTATATTTTTGATGCAGCTTTCCCCTTTTGTGCCTAACCAAAATAATAGGTTCATTCATGTTTTGCTTCTCCTTCCTGCTACCAGTCTTGTAGGAGAGCGAATGACTCTATTGTCTGCACTGGAAATGCTTGTGAAGTTTGCATCTTCATCTTTTAAACTTTTTTGTAAAACTCTTTTAGCACTCGGATCCCGTAACAGTTAAGAGCAACTTTTTGGCAGTCAGCTGTGTGTCCTGTCAGGCTGCTGGTATAAATTGTGGTGCTCTGGATGTCCTTGGGGTTATCTGCAGAGGGAAGGCAGGCCCTGGCAAAATCAGTAAGCCTGTTGTTGGCGTCAGAATGCATTCCTGTCAAAAAGCTACAGGAATAGGATGGGGAGGATGGCTGGTTTACCCATCCTAATATGTCATCTGTCACTTTGGATGTTTAATACAATAGAGCCATCCTGTGGAATCCACTTCCCTTGTATAAGAGATGTCAGGAACAAAAACTGTTTTGATTAAATGATCTTTATCGTGACCAATATGTATGAGTTCGGTTTATCTTCACCAAGTTGCTTCATCTCTGTATTCTAGGTGAAGATATTTGCCCCCAATATTGAACAAAGGGATGTAGTCAATCACCTAAAAGGAAGTCCAACAGAAGAGAAGAGGAATGTGTTAGTTGAAAGTGCCAGATTGGCAAGAGGAAACATTCAGGATTTGGCTGAACTGAAAGCTGGTGAATTTGATGCGGTCATTTTCCCTGGTAAGTGCTTTAAAAAGAAAGTAATTTGTGTTTTTTCAATTGCAAATAGCTGCTTTTACTCTGCTACTTTTTTATTTTTAATTCTATTTAGAGAATAAATTATACTATTGAATTTGAGAGATATGTGGGGTTTCTTTCTTTTTTTTTTACTTATTTTCTTTTGAGGATAAGAAAATGTTTTAGCAAGCTCTCACGGGCTGACAAGTCATCTCAGTTTACTTATTAATTCATAGTTCATTAATTTAAAATGCCAGAGTGTTCTTTGGTGTTAGGTAATAAATTGCACCGTTCCTTCTTTCTAAAGATTGTGAAAACTTGGGTACCTACTTGTGGACAGGAACACTGACCAGAGTGGAAAAGTAAGAACTTGACGTTACACGGCCGTGCCTTATTTTTAGGGCCTCTGAAATTGTTGACAAAACAGTAGGTTGCCAAGTGGATTATATTGCCTTTCAGATGTCAGTACATTTTGGTTTAATTATGTAGCTAGTCTGCTGCTGATCAAGTTATACTAAATAAGTTTATGGATAATTTTTTTATTTATAGACAACAAAATTGCCTTTCAGAGAGAGATAATTGTAATCACTTTACAAATGAAGAAGCCAAAGCTTCTTCACAAAGAAATTATGACTAGCTGAAGATCACTTTCTAGAATATTCATGGTACTGTTAAATACCGCCTTCACGATTGTGCCTAAACGTTAAAGTTGTTACACTGTCTTCTGCTGTGAGGCCAGCAGAGGGTGTGCATGTAATGCAGAGAAACATACTTCCAGCTCTAAAATGAATGGGTGAAATCAGGGCTGATCACGGAGGGGAGGCTAGAAAGTATTTTCCACTTTAATTTCATGCTGTTATAACCCAGGCTCAGGGGGGTTGCTGTAATAACTCTTAGAGCGAAATAAATCTTATTAACTTCGAAAATTAAAATCTTACTGCAGAGATTCCAAATAACACTCAAAAGTGAGGGAGGAGTGGAAGTAAAAATACTAAAAATCCAAAGCTTCTTGATGTTGTCCCTTGAAATACTTGTGGAAATTTCTGGGGTTTTGTTGTAGAAAAGTTGATGTTCTGCACGTTCCATAAGGAATCGAATATAATGGATGGTTAAGCTTACTGATAACCTTCTTACTTTGATCATTCTGGTGGTTATAAATCCAGCAAAAATGCTGTAAAATATAATCTGCTTGTGCGATTAAATGAAGATTAAATGCAAGTAAAGGATTGTTATAACTAATTTCTAGAAAGCAAACTTGGCATTATTTTTACTAGGAAATGATGTTATCATTGATGTATCAGTGGTATGTCTCAATACCATACGTTATCATTGTCTTTTTAGGTAATATCCATTTTGTTTTTATTGTGTTAACCAGTATCTTTCAAAAATAATTCCGGAGGGCAAAAAGTCTCTCCTGTAAGTGCTTAAGTATTGAAGTAAAACTTGGAAGTGAATTACTGTAGAGGCTCAAACCACTGTTTGTATTACTCTCATGAATTACACTCTTCTACTTTTCCCTGTCACTGGTCTGTCTTCTGATCTTTCTCTTGCTTGTTGAGGGGTGCATATCAGATGGTGCAGCTTTTCCAGTGACTACAAATAAACATGAGGTTTCCTGTTTGTCTATTTGTTGCTTACTGAGGCAAGGTTAAGCTTTCTAGCCTGTGTAATATATGTGCTATAAAAAAAAGTGCGGTTAAACTTTTAACATTGTAAATCCATCATGTTTCATATGCTGAAAGCTTTCATCACAGTAAATTAACAATCCTGTGTATGCCATGATTATGTTGTAAAAAAAGGAAAACTTCTCACTGGCATTGAATTTAATGGCTTTTAGCAGTGTCTTACATTTGAGATTTTGGGGGTTTTGTTTTTTGGTCTTTTTTTTTTTTTTTTTTTTTTTTTTGGTTTTTTTTTTTTTTTTTTTTTCTTTTTAGGTGGTTTTGGTGTAGCAAAGAACCTGTGTTCCTGGGCTGTAGATGGCAAGAACTGTACTGTCAATGAGCACGTGAACTCCACACTCCAAGCTTTCCACAGTGCTAAAAAGCCCATCGGTTTGTGCTGTATATCGCCAGTCCTGGCAGCTAAAGTCTTTCCTGGTTGTGAGGTCACGGTTGGCCAAGATAAAAACGTAGATGGAAGGTAAGAAGGGAACGGGTGGAGATAATTCACTTGGGAATTACAATCAGGAAATGGCCAGGCTTCTGTGCAAAAGTCTGAGGTCTCTGGTGCCAGTAAACTTTGCGTAACTTATTACATTTTCCACTTATTTCAAATTTTTACTTGCATAATAATAGTAGGCGCAGAACTCTCAGGACAGCTGGACTGACTGCGGGAGGTCAGGTGACTTGATGCGCACTGCAACGTTGCAACAATTTATCCCTAAGTTCAGAAATACTTCAGTCTGTGGTATGTTCTATGATATCAGCACCCACAGGCACATTAAAATTGATAGTCTCAAAGCTCTAGGTAGCCTTTTCTCTTGCCTACGCCATCACTCTGAGCCACCAAAGGTAACATAGGCTCCAGCCTATGCTTTACTGAGCTGTTCGGGTGCTAATGAGTCACTGGATGTAGCATCTGCCAGTCCTAAAAGTGACAGAACAAAGCGAGTTTTACAGAATCCTACCTCTGCAAACACACAGGTGACCCAGCATATTGAGTTATTTTTTCATGGTTCCGAGAGATGGATGTTGGCTCATATTAAGTGAGAGAATTTGCTTACCCAGTGCCTTTGAAGGCCATGATTCATGTTGCAGTCGTGCAAATGAAGAATAGGCATCTGGCCAGCTGACATTCAGAAATTTGGTACCCTGTGGTAATTTGAGTGGCTGTTTAAATTGCGTCTGCGTGGTTTTGTCTGTTCAGAGATTTTTTTTAATAAAGTTTTTCTGGCAGTAGTGGTTTGGGGCCAGTTTAGGGGAGGTAGATGAGAACAGGGCCTGGCAGAAGATGGTGCTGCTTTGAGGACTATCAGCTCCTGGTAAAACTCTGGAATGAAATTTCAGCAGCAGTAGTGAGGGATTGCCTCCACGCCCCTGTTTCTGCCTTATCCTCAGGAAAAAAAAAAACCCAAACATCTCAGTGGAAGACCTTGTATGGAGATGTTGGAAAAGGTCTAACGTGTCTGCTGGATCAGCTGGCATCTCACACTTTTGAGGATCAGTTATGGCTGCACTTGGTATCATCTTTCAAACTTAACAAAAGTGTGTTAAAAAGAGAACTATACCTTCTGACATACTGTGGCTCTGCATTTCGGATCCTCTTGACAAAGATACCAGATCTCTTGTGTCCGTAAGGGATGGGAGAAGCTGCCAGTGGCAGTGTGTTTGACTCCCTCGTCATCATCAGCTAAAGGGTCATTTAAATATTACTGTACTTCTCTCATTCAAGTTACGTTGGCAGAACTTTATGGCTGTATCATCTCTTTATGTTAATTACTGTCTTTTTATTTACAGGTTTCCTGATGCTGAAACGGCATCTGCTATAGCAGAGCTTGGATGTAAGCACATTTGCAAAAATGTAAATGAATCCCATGTGGATAAAGCCAATAAAATAGTTACTACCTGTGCTTTCATGTGCAAGGCTCCTCTGCATGAAATCTTTGATGGAATTGGAACCATGGTACAAGAAGTCCTGAAACTTGCCTGACTGGAAGCATGCAGGCTTCTGCAAGGAAATCAAATTAGCTGAGTGTAAGCATTTAACTTCGTTTGATTGTATTAATAAAATAATGCAACTATTAAACTTCACAGTTCTTTGTTTGGTTTTTTTTTTTTTAATCTGTAATACGTCAAATGGTTATTGCTCTGTTAATCCTATTTATTTCTCTTTTAAAATACAAAGCATGTTGTGATGGTAGTGGTTCCCCCCCCCCTTTTTTTTTTCTTATGAATCTAAATGTATTCAGTCTTGATAAGATAATGTAGGAACCCTTATTGTCCAATGGGTTTTTATCACATCACTGATGACTATCAGTAATTCGCATTTGGTGGTACCCAGCTATAATTACAGATGAAGTAGCTGTAAATGACTGTATACCTTCAGTATAGGTAATTCAATTCTACTTTCTAATCAGAAGGGAAAATGAAAAGAATGTGGTTATATGGGGTTTTTTTCCTCCCCTTGCAAGTCTTTAAGCAAGTGTAACTAACTACTGGACTTCTGAAATTTTTGCAGAGCTCGCTAGATAAATCGATAAACGAGGAGTCAGAGGCTTAAGTACAAATGAACGCATTGTATGTGGAAAATACACAGTTTTGCTCTAATAAATGAAATAATTCGAGGTTTAGTTAGTAAAATGAATTAGCTTTATTTTGTGATTTTTTGCAGACGTATTTTAGTGCCCTAAGGAAGGTACATTTTATATACCTTACAAATGTCAGCAAAGGTCGTCAGCCTCTCCTAGAGGCACAATCGGGCAAGGCTTTGTACTCCTGAAGGAAATAATATCCAGGATTCATTGTCACGGGAAGTTGATCGTCACTGTGGACACTTAATTGTCTTGGCAAAAGAAGCGTTCTGAGGCTCACAGGTCTCTCAGTCACGACGAGTGTACCGTAGCCCATGCTTTGCAGTGCCTGGAGTAATTTGAACGTGTCATCGCTAATTAGCGCTAATCACGTCTTGTTGAGTGAGCACCTTGTAACGGGAGTGGGAATACAGGAACAAGCCTGTACCACAGAGCGGGAATACAGGAACAAGCCTGTACCACAGAGCAGCCAAAAGATGGAGCTGGGAAATAAGCGCTTTTTATGAGGAGTGTTGAGTTGTCCCTCTCGGAAAGGGCACTAAACGTTTACCTTGTCAGTGCGAGACCGATCCTTGCAGCGAAGCCTGACGTGTCGCAGAGTGCCAAGTGCTACTACTCTGCATGTGTGCCGTGTTTATTTTAGCACAAACGTCAAAGCTCTGACGTAGCAGGTGGCCTCTTCAGGGAGGCTTTAGAGCTAAATCTACAGAAATAAATATATGAAGGCTTTTATTCTCTGTCCTTCCCGCAGTGACGTTTCTCACGGAGACAGCATTTCCATGCTCCTCCAGAATTTGGATTTCCTTTCTGGAGTTATTTAGCAGAAGCGGAACATGCAGATGTCTTTTTTTTTTTTTTTTTTTTNGCAGGGAAATTGCGTTGCGTGCAAGCAGTGCTCTGCCTCTAGAGGTATAGAGATAATTGAAGTTGACCGTGCCAGCAGAGGATCTTCTGTTCAGCCTGAGCTGTGCATGTAATCGCTAAATTATTTACTTAGTCAAAACCCACACTATTGGACTGAGCATGGCTCTTGGGTTACAGGAGTCCAATTTAAAAGTGCTTGAGTCACTAAATAAGAGTTTGTCCTGATTTTTGTGTTTGCTTTGTGGACGGCGTCGAGCTGTCGGTTGGAACGTTCAGAGGAAGCGCAGCTTCTCCGAAAGCGCTCTAGCTGACTGTCCTGATAAAAACGCACTGAGTACAGAACAGTCCTCTACTTTTTCCAGATTGTAGACAATCTCTATAATGCCTTCTGTGGCTTCCTCAGGCAGGACGCTGGAGGCGTTGGACTGAAACTTTTTCTCCAAGTCCTCCTTTTTCAGGGGTTTCCTCCAGTGCCCGTAGAAGGTATCGCAGCGGTCACTGATCGTGTTGCCGTCCCGAAGGGCGACGCTCACTTCGCAGTAAAGACTCTCAAAGCTGGGTGTGTTATCGGGAGGGTGCTCCAGCTGTGTTTTGCTGAGGAGCTCCCGCAAGGCTGGCCGGTGAATGTTCTCACTGGCGAACGACTGGACCGACATGCTGCCATCCAGCAAAGCAGAGCACGCAACGAACTGGAAGGAGTGTCGAGCTTCATGCTCGGAGGTGGGGCTGGGTCTGTTCACATATTTGACCTCCGGGACTTTGAGAATGACTTTCTCAATTTTATCAAGGGGGAGCAAGTTGTCGCTGCTCGCCACGAGCTTCCTCCTAACTGAAGATGCTGCATCAGCCACCCAGTGTGTTCCAAGATGCGCGGGAAAGCGTTTGATGGCCACGTCTTGCTGGTCCAACAGCCAAGGATAAGACTGCAAGGTTGGCAGAGTCTGTGGGTTGTAATCTGTATAAAAGGCACCTATCCCTGACTCCATGTCCAAGATCTGTTTGCTTCCTTGAAGGCCCTGTGATGCCAAGCAAGCCGCTTCCAGTCCATGCTTGGCAGCGTTGCCAACATGGAGGGGCTTGGTTTGGGTTGCTGCGTTAGCCAGTGGGGCACCTGCATAAGAGGCAGCAATAGCCAAGGCGTTTTTACATTTCAGCTGATCAAGAGCTAGCAGTTTAGCACAAGCGGCTGCACTCCCCATCGTACCAACCACTGTTGGTGGGTGAAACCTGAGAAAACAAAAGCTCTCCGTTACTATATTTCAAAAAGCCACCTGAAGTCACTACGTAGAAAAGCTCCAATTTCCTTTCACTGCTGTGGGAGACGGATTGGACCATAAAGAAACACACATTCAGAATACATGTGAGGGCCTACTGGAAAAAGCTGTCGCTTTTCCGCAGGAGCAAGTTAAACCGAAATAATGCCACTTGCAATAGGTCTTCCCCAGAAAGCAACTGAAACATTAGGAACTGCTCATAGTTCAAGGCGTACTGAACAGAATAATGGCAAAAGCCTCACAGTCATCTATAAATTACCTGTAAATAATCTATAGTCATCTATAAATTATACGTATTGAGGGAGGTAAATTTTGTTATTCTGAACCCAGTTCAGCAAAACTGCTAGGAGGAACACAGAAAATAGCAAGAAGACGTCTAGCCCATCCCACACTTCAAGGCTTTGCACACCCTGTCTTCTTGGGTTCTGCTCTGAACCCATCACCGGGGAGCCCGCTCTGCTGGGAGCAAGCCACCGCTGGCAAGCGAGGTGTGATTGTATGTATTCATGAGAGTCTGAGACCTGCACTGTGAAACATTGCCCTTTTGCTGCTGTTTTTAATTAATAGGGAGATCATCACCTTCATGTAAACCGATCTCAAAAATAAATCTGTTAGCTAAGCTGTAAGGAGTCACCTAAGTGTATTTATGTTTAAGACGAACCTTTCCTAAATTTCCAGTGAAACAACACAGAAAATACAATTAACTGTACCATTTGTATTTTAACTGGAATTTAAGTAAGCATATTAACACCAAGAAAAAAACCCCCTTCCATTCAGCTTCCTACTTGAAGCATTTCTACGTACCTTTTTGGAATATTCCTGGCCTCGCTGGAGAAGCGTAGCAGCCTGCCTTGCACTTCGATGCCCACATTGAAAGCTAAGAGCAGATCGAGACCTGAGATTTTTTTCTCCTGAGGAAAGGCCTCCGAGAGTGCAATCACGGCAGGGAGCACGGCCCCGGATGGGTGTGTGGCTGGGTGCCACGTGTCGTCAAAATCCATTGAGTGCACCTAGTGGAAAGAGAAGTCTTTGTCATCAGAAATAAACTCTGACCTGGCAAGATTGGCTCAGTCAAACCAAACTACGGTAACTGGTATAAAAAAAAGGACTGAAGAACTAGATTTTCCTTAGAAAGCAAAACTTCAGAAGTCTTTCTTATAAACACCTTTACTCCCCACATGGCTCTGTGGGAAATAGCAATGCAATACGAATTTTGCCTCAAAGGAGCGTAAGTCTAATTCAAGTTGCACCAGTCTAAAAACAGGATGACGATGACTCTTCTTTCATACAATGGGCTTTTGCTGCTTTAATTAGACTAGTATAATTAAAGCAGCAGTTCGAGGTCCACCTTGTGAACCTTCCACAGGCAACAGGCACAAGCCTGCAGAAGTAGATCAGACTTTAGCCTGAATTTTCAGCATGTCGAAACAAGACCTGTGACACAAGGAACCAGACTCCCTGGGGTTGCTGTAGGGAGAAAGCTCCAGTCTTAAAACCAGGACAAGCTGCTTAGGCCTTGAGAGTATCCAGAGACGTGCCTTCTCTTTTCCATGCCCAGAGCACAGCTGCTCAGGAAGATTTTGGGTGTTCCCAGCGCAGCACACTGTTCTGGCAGCAGGCTGCTCCCAGCAGTGCAGTCAGTGTTTGCAAGGTACTGCTTGTCAGAAACCCCCCAAAGTTTTGAGAACACCCCTCAAGGACTTGAGAGCATCAGGGACAGCATTTTTAACAAAATAATAATGCCTCAAAAGCTGAACTTTCACACTTATTCACCCGTGTCTTACTTCAGAGCAAACTGGGAAGGTGGTCAGGCTCCCCAGCACTCAGGTCTTGCCCTGTAATAATGGGAATATGCACTTCTGAGGATTGGGTTTCTGAACAGACAGAAGAAAATTCAGTCCTTGCCTTGAAAAACTTTGATCCCAGCTGGGAAGATGCCCTGCAGTGCAGGATAAGGACAGTTACGTCCAATACCCACTAAGCTGCGTTTCCTGGTGCCTTCAATAAGCACACAGAATTGACCTGTAACTGAGATGTAAACTGAAATGATCATATAGATGCTAACAGCCAGATTTGAATGTCATGCAGGCTGCTAGGAGCTGAGAGGTACCAGATCTCATTTCCAAGGTAATTTTCTCTACGTTGGAAATGAGGTGTCAAATTGGACCTCTGATCTTGTTGTCACACTAATTTAGATAGGCTTAATATTACCATTTCCTTGGTTGGTCACCTTCTGTAGTTTTGCATAATTGCCAAATTTGTCTACCCCACCTCTTGTGCATCTTTCGATTTCAAATGGTTTCAGCCTCAATCTGAATTTAGACAAATGTCTGGGGACTCGGTTATTGCTTTAATGACAAAGCATGTGTCCAAAATATATAATTGGCTTTTGCAAATTGCGTAACTGAAGATTAAATTGCCTTGTGATATTATATGTGTGTGCGTATATGTGCATCTGTCCGTATTTATGCTTTTCTGTAATTATACTTTGCCAGTTGGCATGAAATTTGGATCCTGGTGAAATCAGTGAGAGCTGGAGTCCCTCTTTGCAATGTGGCTGTAGCAAGCTGTAGAGTTATGAGCTTTGAAAACAGCCCCAAGTCCCACATTAAACCTAAGGGATGCTGTTGAGTTGGATCAGATATATATTACACCTTGAGCTTGGTCTCATTGGAAGAATGTTGAAGCACATTAGGAGAACAGTCTAGGAAAGTTTTGTAGCAGGCTTCAGGCAGGAGAATAAAGTAAACTAAGATTTTAGGAGCATTCTGTTCTCTCTAGAGCAAGAATGGCATCAATTAGTGTGATTTAAGAGCAAATAAAAGAGCATCCCTTACAGCCACTCCGTTCACAAAAGCTGCATACAGAGGAGGCAGTCGGAAATCCAAGTGGCCCCAGATGGTACTGGATATATCTGAGCTGTAAATCTGAAAAAAAAATGACATCAATTAATTCAAAGTTCTGAACCCAATGACAAACGTGCACCATATATCTGACGTAATCGAGACCAAATCATACCCTCTCAAGGCCCAACTCTTCCCTTTCATGAGAAAAATATTGTTCTGTGAGAAAGTAGGAAAAGAAACTTAGTTTCCTGCTGGCTTTGATGACGAGGGGTAATGGCTTCACACTGCAAGAAGGTAGATTTAGAACAGATATTAGGAAGAAATTTTTCACTCTGAGGGTGGTGAGGCACTGGAACAAGTTGCCCAGGGAAGTTGTGGAGGCCCCATCCCTGAAAGTGTTCAAGGCCAGGCTGGATGGGGCTTTGAGCAGCCAGGTGTAGTGGGAGGTGTCCCTGACCATGGTGGGGGGCTTGGAATTAGATGATCTTGAAGGTCCCTTCCAACCTAAACCTTTCTATGATTCTATGATTATGTCAAGGGGCCTTTCCCCGAAACAGACCTCAAGGGGCAGACCAACACCAGCCACCTGGTTGTTCAGTACCATCACACAACCTCTGGACATTGATGTGCCTTCTCACCGCCCATCGACAGTTCCCTCAGGACTGTCACCAACTTGCTGGGAAAGACCTGCAGTTAAAGGTTCCGGTTTTCTATGATTTAGCAGGCCCTGGGTAAAAGATAAATGGCCTCCTGATGCTGGTATCCCCCTGCTGCAAAGGGCTCTGCTCTTTGCTTTTTGCTGTGCAGATCTTTTAGCCAACAGAGAGACCTTTATGGAATTAAATAAAAGGGCATAAACTGCCACGGTTTGGGAAGGCAGGATCTTATTGGCACATTGAGCTCCAGAGCCTGAGTCCCACTATCCAGGTCTGACTGATAAAACAGTGGGCTAAACTCCTCCTTATTGATGCGCTTCCATGTTGGGGAGGCTTCTCCTCAGGGTCAAGTGCTCCTCTAGTTTAAGGAGAGCAAGACTGGAGGAGAAAAACGATGGAGGTACCTCAGACAACAATTACGGTTTATAGACTGTAAATAACTCACTGCTAACTCTCCGTCCCTTTAATAGTCCCTTATTTTTTGAAAGTCTGGTGATTAAGTGGTGTTTGCTTTGCTGATGTTTTTAATAAAATCTCATAGGTGAAAGAAAGGAAAGGATTCTTAATGAACTATGTTTGTGGTGGTGAGGTCTTAGCATACCATCTGTTACACAGACTTTTGCCCATCCGGAGTTAAAAGTAGATGGAGCAATGAAGTTTCCCTGCCTCCAGTGGGAAGAACACATTGTCTCTCTTTCCATCCCCAAAAGAATTTCACTATGACAAAGTTGCCCCTTGTAGCCCAAATTTTCCATTGCTTTTCTTAAAACTAAGCCTTAGGATATGCTACAATTGCCAGACACCTTACCTTGCTGTACCGTGTCACTTTGTGGCAGACCTCGGTGCTGGTACCCAGAAGCCCCACTCCAAGAGTATCCAGAATCATTCGCTTGCTTCTCTGAATGACTTGGTCTGTCAAGTGGTTTGCATTCAAACCATGAATCACATTGGCAAAATTTCCTGTAATTGTCTGAGAAGAAGAAGAAGAAGAAAAAAAGAAGTAGATATTTCTCTTAAGTTAAATAAAATACATTTCCTTTCTTCCTTTTTTTTTTTTTGACTTTCAGTTTTGGACTACTGCTTAGCATGCTGGCCACTACCGTTGCCCTGTCCCTGCTTACATGAATTGCATCAGCAAGACCAAGGTTTGAATTCTTCCCCTTTTTATTCCCAGAAATGCCCCAGTGTTGTTTATATTCTATTTATACATTCATCAGTGTCTTTGTCTGTTCTGTGTTTCTTCTGCTTTCTGCCTGACTTGAGTCCTTGAGGGTAAGCACTGCCGGTGATGTAACTTTGCAAGATATCTATATCTCTATATATATATCATCTATATCTATATACCTATATCTATATATCTCTATGCCTATGCCTATATACACACATATATATATAACAGAAGCAAAACCCATCTTGCTTTCCACAGCACCTTCTTATTGCTATTGAAATCAGTGGGAAAGTGGCATTTCAATCCAGTGCAGCTACTACCACACAAGGAGGCAAGATTTAATCTTTCTGTCCCAAGTCTTGCTGAGCTTGGAGCTCAGGGGGAGACAAGATATGGTAACCCTACACTGCGCTTATTGCTCCCAGCTCCCATTGAATTTGTGCTCAGCTGGAGTCCCAGCTTTTCTCCAAGGTGTGATCTCACCTCTTGAAAAGCAGTGGCTCCTGATTCCTAGCTCCATCTGATCTGGGAATTATATTTCAATTTTTTTCCCCCCCTTCCTATTGAGCATTGACCCATTATGCAAATTCAGCCTGCTTCTTGGCTGGAGCGCTTAGCTGCTGTTAATATCTCTATTAGAAATTAATCTAGAACTTCCCTTCTCTGACCATTAGAAACTTCCCCTTGTAGAGGTGTACATTACTTACAACCAGTCTATACACACTCTTGCTTTTTTTATACTGTTATTACTGAATATAGTGCTCTCTTTGGAAGTTGTCTCCTTCCATTTCTCCTCATTCTTCCTGTTCCTCTACTCCCTGGCACATATCCATGCAGAGTGAGGTTTTTTCCTCTTGGCCTTCATTTTCCTAAGTTAAACAAACCAAACTGTGCTGCTCTTTCCTTTGTAATACAGACTCACCCCTGCTATGCTAGTCGCTTTTCATTGTCTTGTTGACATTGAATTTCTCTTTTCTGGGAATGGTGACCAGAATTGTATCCTTTATTTCAGACAAGTTCTCACTCAGCTTTGTACTAAAATTTTAAGACTATCTTGAGGAACACAAGTCATTTAAAGAAGGTGAACCACCTATCCCATGGTGTGATGAACACCTACTGAAACACATAGAGTGAGGACACAAAAGCTTAAACAGAAAAGTGCATCTTACAGTGCAAAGAAACAAGACAGTACCTTTGTCCACATCTTGGAGGGATGACCCGTGGTCCCAGAGAGATGCAGCGAACGAGTGGTGGCCAGTGAGCAGGCAAAATCACACTCTCAGTATTTATATGTGTATGTCTGGGGTGGGGGAAGAAATATTAGGCCTTTTTTCTTGCTCATCTTGTCCTGCCCATTTCCTCCTCTGCCTGGAAATGTTCCTTTTTCTTCACTTTCAACTTTCCTCTGACTAACTGTACTATAAGCTGCTGGGACACGTGTGATAGGACTCTGCCAGTCACGTTCACATGTCATGTAAACTGATGTATGTGGTATTTTATTACCAGATAGAAGCTGATGTATTAATTTGAGTGTCTTACATTTGGTAGCATGGAAAGAAGAGGTCATCAGGTGTGTCAAGCTGACCCTGGGGAGCCACAGGAGCCCTTGGAGAACTCTACTGGTTGAGAGAGCAATCAGCCCAATACTAGACTACAGGATGGCAAATGCTGTTTTAACTTAATCAACCTGTTGTCGGTTTGTTTTGTTTTCTTCTTCTTTCACTATATGTCTCCTCTATAATATGTACAATACAATTCAGACATGGGAAATGTGTGCCATAAAATTTCAGACCATAAGTTGGATTAAGGCAGCTCTTGGCATTTAACAGTATTTTAACAGCATGAATCGCTACGTAAGGCCATCTTTTCTACTAGCAGGTTTTCTGCATCTTAGGCAAGGATGTCATCTCTGAATAAGGAGGCACTTCTCACACCACCAGTTTAGGGATTTCTCTTCTGTGGGTGGGAGTCCCAGACTACCACAGTGAGAAATCTGTGTCTATCTCATCAGGAACTGATTGAAAGCAGATGATCTTTAAGGTGCCTTCCAACCTAAACCATTCTATGATGCCATGATTCTCTGATTCTATAAAAGATATTCAAACCCAAAAGTCAGTCTGCTTTCAGTCATCTCCTTTTTTTAACTTTTGGGACATCACTTATAATCCCATTCTGTTTCTCATTCTCCTCCTCCTTCCAGTGGGTCTGAACTGAAATTTGCTACTGGATGGCACAAAGGAGACACAACAGTCAGTTAAAGGGAATTTTCCAAACATAAGAAGTGATGTGGGACCCTTTGCATTTCCCCTGGCAACTCCAATGGATGGAACAGTGAATACAGCTGAAAAGTATGAGAAAAGCATACAGTAACGCAACTCCTGCTTTAAGACAGGTGGTGTTATACTGGAAAGTCTACAGTCAGAAGGGGGAAAAATGGCTCATAACCTTTTTTATCTCTAGAAGGCAGAGGGTAGCATCAGCCTGTAGGACCGCATCCTCGACTTGCATCTTGCCTCAAAACAAGGCCTATACAACAGCTTCCAGCTTAAAATATCTTATTTCCCCCGAAACACTTTGAAACACGTATTACATGAAAGAAGTGCAGAGGTCTAGCTGCCTTTAATCCCAAGTCGAGACTCCGAAGTGAATTCAGATGGGAGCCAGAACTTGTGAAGTGCCTTGCAATGTGATGTCACACTAGGGTGCTAGTCACACGCTACTAGCTGATCTCAGATAGGCGGTCACTTCCTTCTGTAACCTTGATTGCAGGATGGACTGCCCCATGCAGTATTCTTTAAGGACTAAGCTGAGATATTATAAGAAAATGACTTTTTTAAAAATAGAATGAAGTGAAACTGTAAATTGTAGAATCATAGAATGGTTTAGGTTGGAAGGGACCTTCAAGATCATCTAGTTTCAATTCCCCTGCCATGGGCAGGGACACCTCTCACTAGACCAGGTTGCTCGAAGCCCCATCCAGCCTGGCCTTGAACACTTCCAGGGATGGGGCACCCACAACTTCCCTGGGCAACCTGTTCCAGTGTCTCACCACCCTTAGGGTGAAAAATGTCTTCCTAATATCTGTTCTAAATGTACCCTCTTCCAGCTTGAAGCCATTACCCCTCATCCTATCACTACATGTCCTTGTAAAAACTTCCTCTCCAGCTTTCTTGTAGGCCCCTTTCAGATACTGGAATGCACCAAATTGAATTACTTGGGAGAGCAATGTCCAAAATGTGGTCTGCAGAACTCAGAGTCAGGTGTCACTGTAGGCTGGGAGGGAAAGGAAAGCAATACGATTATCACTGCAGGGGGAAGAGGCGTCTATGCAAAGTCCTGCACCTCCACAGGAGAGTTTATAGGGGTCTAAACAGAAGACAACTGAAAATCAGTACCTGAGAGTTTGGCACAGGCTGTCCACCCTGACAAAGGGAGTCTGCTGCTTTCCTCTGACACAATACATGTGGTTCAGCAATTTGGGCAGACAATTTGCTAACTACCGAGCACGACAGAAAGACAAAATGTGTTCATCCAAATGCCATTTGCAGCATCGTGCACAGCTACAGTAATGATCTGCATTGATTAAAGAACAAGGCTTTAGAAAACCAGTGCCCCACAGAGTCTATTTTCTCCTGCTGACATCACATTTTTAAGCTGCCTTTTTCTTTCTTCTGCCTTCAATTATTTTAGGCTAAACTCTGCCCACACCTGCAAGCTGTGTGTTTGCAACTGAAAGCAGTTTTGGCCTTAGGCTTATGCTCCTTTTGTTCTAAAGAAATATATAAAAATATGACAAAATACAGAGGCCAGGCTTCCTTTTCTCTAAGCCAGCTTTTAAGACGTAACTTTGTTCACGGGCCATGCTAAGACAAGAAAACAGGAGGCAGTTGTCAATGCAGTCTGTTTGCAGAGCCTCTGCTATTGCTGATGGTCTGAAAACACTTTACAAGTGCAGGAGCTGCTCCTTTTCCCTCTACTGGGATATTTTAAGTACAGTAAAGAGGTGAGAATCTTAGCGAATAGTCTGGAATAGGTGGCTTGATCTAAATCCTGTTAACAGTCCTACCCCCATAAATCCTGGGATCCTGTAATTCTGCATCACTAGTCTCTTATAGTCTCTTGTGCTTCTTTTTCCCCAAGCCTACCTTCCCGTGTCCACCCCAACAGCAGTTACCAAACCAGCCAGCAAAAGCAACTGCACCATGAAATATGTAATTCTGGAAATGTCTAGCCTATAGTAGTTCTCTTATTTGCTGACTTGCACAACTAGTGACAATGGCAGTGCAATCTCTGACAAGTTACAACACCCTTGTTTCCTTTTTTCAAAATCCTCACAGCAAATTTTGGAAGTGCCAGGGCATATTCTGATAAAGGTTGCTACAAGTCAATGCACCAGGTCGACATTACACTGTCCTTCTTGCCTTCATAAATTAGCAGTGCTATTCCTAAAGGCAAGTCCATGCAGTTGATTTTAAACTTGTAGTATAGATGCTGATTTGCTTACATAGGCCGTAAGACAGAGGTACCAGACATGAGTGGGATAATCGTGTAGGTTCTTGTTTGAGACAGACCGATCATTTCAGTATGGACATACTGTGAACAGGGCTCAAGCTGCTCCACTAGTAGCAAAAATATGTTTGAAGCCAGAGAGTGTGTCACTGAATGATTAGGCAAACCCCTTCGACATTGTTTATGGAGTAGCACGAAGGGGCCTGAACTATAACAACAGGAGAAGACACCGCAGTTCCGTGAAATTCCTGTTCACCCCGTGTAAATTTTAGGTGTCACCCATACTATAGCCTTTACCTGTACTACTAGTGCAACCATTCAGATGCTGGCAGCGCAAGGGGCTACACCACAGTCTGCTGCCTTGGGTTCACAGCCCAGGAGGAGGAGGGGTAGGGGAACGTGACACAGCCAACCCCAGTCCCCTGTGAACTGCTTCTGCACCCTGAGATGCCACCACTTCTCCCTGGAATGCCTCACAGGCACGTTCCCAAAGTTCTTCTTCATCCCACTGTAGCTCCCCACCCTATTTTCTAAAGAAATAAGGTTACCTGGACCAGTAGCAGGTGGCTGTAGGGTTCCTATAGGGCGTAACCTGCAGTATGAATAATAGCAGCATGCGTAGGAGATCACGTAGGTTTCCTGTATGTGCACAGACTTTGCCATAACTTCTCCTTTTTGATGGTTTTGGCAGCCTGGGGCAGCCTGTAGCACACATTGCTCTCTTAATCAAAGACCAGTCACGATGCCTATATTAAGAGGCCAAAATGCAGACAGATGTCATTACAGGACTTGTGCTGTTTGGGGAGATGATAAAACTTGACTAGCATAAATTCAGAGTTTGATTAGCAGAAAGCAAATTAGCGTGAGTGCATGTGAGGGATGTGGCAATTTTAATTAAATTACTGGCAGAACGCTGGTGGTGCAAACTAGGCATTAGTCACTGCGCTGGGCTCCTGTGTCCTACACGGAAAGGCACCCAGCAAAGAGACCCTCCTGATCATTTCGGAACCAGCCCAGATGTCAGGCTGTAACAGGTCCCAGCAAGCTGCGGTGGCAGTCCAGTGGGGAGATGCAGATATCAAGATCTAATATATGAAAAGCTTCAACATTAATTAAGGGATAAAAGAGCCTCGCTGCATCTAAACTATTACGCGGGGAATTTGAACCCCTAGGAAATTATCCCAGACACCATTATAAACTTTGGTCTGCACTGGAACGGCTAAAATAACACCTAAAGCATAGGCAGCGGAAGCAGAATGAACAATAAAACATTCTCCTCCAAACAGAAACAGGCTCCAGGTGAAAAAAATCACCTAACCTTGTGGAAGTCCACCACTTACCTGTCAGCAGATGTAGAAGCACTTGAGACAGATACTGGCAGTCGCTGTGCGGGTTGGCAGAGCTGTTCCTCCAGCTTTCACCGCAGATGCTCGCTCTCCTCTTCTCAGCTTAGCCTCTCCCAAACATAAACCCCCTGGAAAGATTTAAACAACAAACCATGTTGTAAAATCCATGGAGTACTCGTTGCTAATGGACTGCTCATTCTGCAAGACCGTGCTGTGTGATGATTTTTTCCCCCCTCATGGTCTCTGGACTACAACATCTGCTCAGACAACGTGTTCTCACCGAGGTGCCCGAGGCACCTTGGTTGTCCTGTAAGCTACATGCATGCCACTGCCCTTTAGCATCTCTTTTGGGGCACTCCAGTAACCGGAGAAAGACTCTTTTTCCTCATCTGTGGCTGGTACGTAGCTAGATCATGTGTTTTCCACCCTTACATATGCCAAAAGTGCCAAGCAATGTTGCAAAAGGGCTGAAAACTACACTTTAAATGTGGCAGTCTCTGATTTATGGTGCAATTATAAAACATGCCGTGGTAGTTATTAGTCATGAGATTGAGTGTTACATGTTTCAGACTGTAAAACATATGGGGGAATTTCTAGCTGTGATTGTATATTCACCTCTAAAGAGAAAATGGGCATAATTACACCAACATTTATAAAAGGGAGAAATAATGGAATAAAGGTTAAATCTGAAGACAAGAACTGTGAATACAGAAAACATTTATATTATTACACTTTTCTAATTGAACATTTAAGCAGAAGCTAATGACTTGATTTAAATTGGTCCTTTTTTACATAAGCAGCATTTGAGGAATTTTGGGTTTTAGAATTCATAATGACACTATTTTTTCCCTAACATTACTCATCTTCAGCATAGTAGATTAGGACAGATGCAGGAAGCATTAAATATCAAAGAAAATAACTGCTTTCATAAAACGAGAGGAATGATTCTGTAACCTTTGACAGTACATATTGACTTGTCAGCATTAACAGGGCTTAAAACTATTCACATAAAAATGGTACTTACTGTCAGATATAGTGGGCAGTATTTTATTTACCTCTTTCCCCCTCATGCCATCATTGAAGATGTCCCTCATGTGGCTTTGGATGTTGCAGGAGCAATAGTTAGCTGTAAGGAAAAAAGTATGTTGGGGTTTTTTATTCTTTTTTTATTAACATTTTTATTTAATTTTTTTTAATTTAAAAAATTACTAAATGTCATATTCAGTGAGAAGGTACAATGTTAGTGGTGCCACCAACTCACATAGCTTATCCTATGGACTTTGGCAATTGTTCTGCATGGCATCATGCCAGCGCTATGACTTTGGTTTTAATATAGTAAGCAACTAAACCAATCTTATTCCTCCTTTCCACACTTAGAGGATTTCTCCATTTCTGTGATCTGGCTATTTCCATTTGTTAACCAATTTGGAAGTTTTGAAGTCTATGTTTTCCCTTGGGATTTTTTTCCCCCTTTTTTATTTCCTTGATTTGGTATCATATTTTATTAAAGTTTGGGGGGGGGGGGGGGGGGGGGGGTGGGCAGAA
>VZSF01002739.1:0-50067 GCA_013398295.1 Chionis minor
AAATAATAGTAATTATGAAAAGCTTCCCTGGGCAACCTCTTCCGGGGCCTCACCAACTTCATAGTGAAAAAGCTCTTCCTGATATCTAGTCTAAATCTCCTCTCTTGCAGATAGAAGCCATTATCCCTCAACCTATCACTATATTCCTTTGTAAAGTCTATCTGCAACTTTCTTGTAGGCCCCTTCCAGATACTGGAAGGCTGCTAGGAGGTCTCCCTGTAACTTTCTCTTCTCCAGGATGAACAACCCCAACTCTCTCAGCCTGTTTTCATAGCAGAGGTGCTCCAGCCCTCTGACCATCTTCGTGGCCCTCCTCTGGACCCACTCCAACAGCTCCATGTCCTTATGTTGGAGGCTCCAGAGCTAGACGCAGTACTTCATGTGGGGTCTCATCAGAGGCAAGTAGACAGGCAGAGTCATCTCCCTCGATCTGCTGGCCACGCTTCTTTTGTTGCAGCATATGATGCAGTTGGCTTTCTCGACTGTGAGCACATATTGCTGGCTCATGTGGAGCTTCTCATCCACCAACACCCCGATGTCCCCCTCCTCAGGGCTGCTTTCCATCCATTCTCCACCCAGCCTGTATTTGCACCAGCCAATTCCTTATCCACCAAGTGGTCCATATATCAAACTCATGTCTTTCTGATTTACAGACAAGGATGTCATGCAGGACAGTGTCAAATACCTTACACAAGTTCAGGTAGATGATGTCAGTTACTCGCTCTTTATCCACCGAAACTGTATAGCCGTCAGTAGAAGGCCACAAAAATTCACCATGGCCATCTTCACAACTGCAAATTAGACATTTAAAACTCTCTGAAGCCTTTGGAACATGCAGATATTTCTACAGAAAACAATTTAATTCCCATGATTTTATGAATTTCAAGCAGCAGTATTTAATGAATAGCATAGAAATGCCGCATTTACTTATATTCAGGATCAGCCTAGCCTGATCAATAATGATTGTTCCTTAAATGGAGCTTAAAAATTTTTCTCTGGAATTCACTGCCTTCAGTGCCCCACACCAAGTATTACAATGTTGCAATTTATGATGCAATTCCCATGTTTTAAACCTGATGAGAGAAAAGAAGGAAAAAAAGTGCAAGTGTTTCTTTTCCATAAGTTGAAATATTCATTTTGTTCATAACTAAATGACAAATAGAAATGCAGGAAATAGTGAAAAATTATGAGAAAAATATAACTATGAAGAAATAAATTTATTTTTAACTTTAAGCTTCTCTGTATTTAGATAGCCTATTTTGCAAATTTGTATAAGGCATTCATCACTGAAATGAAAGCTTTACATGTAATGAATACTATTACATAGATAAAAAATAATTTAATACATTAAGGCTGCAATAATGAAGGGAAAGGTTTCACACAAGATTCCAAATTTACCTAAAGTAACTCCATTACTTTACCTATAATTACTATTAAATTGACTTTTATTCATAGCATAATTGATATCCACAAAAAAAAGAGCATCTTTCTATTAATGCACTTTTTAGAAATAATTTGTACTTACCTCTTAGATACACTTGTGTTTATATTGCATAATTGACAAAATGTTCTTAATTTCATCCTCAAATTCACATGGCAACTTAAATAAGAAAATTTCTATGTAAGAGATAATCTATTCTGTTTTAAGTTGGGCTGGGCAAAAATAGGTGGCATTTAAAAAAAAAAAAAAAATCGGCTAAATAAGTATCAACTACCCTCCCTGAAACTGGCCTGTGATGCCACTCACAAACAAGTCAACAGGATTCTTATGAAGTGTAGGATTTGTACAATTGTTATTCCTACTGACACAGGTGTTACAACTAACCGGGTAACAGCGAGCATCAGAGCACTGCCAAGTCATGGCATTCTACCTCTATCCACTGTGATGGTATTGTCTCCAGTGGCCACCAGGCTCCTCCATCTGCACCAACCCCATAACCGATACTCTGCTTGCCTGGAGTCCACGATGTACCTTGCAGACTTAGTTGTCCTTTCTTCACCTTCTCCTGGTCCAACCTGAGCCACTGCCAGTTTCTATCTTCAGAAATACTTTCAGAAGTCCTGCCTGAATAGGGACAGGATTTGCAAAAGTGCTGCGGTCTTGGCACACTTTCAGTTTCTCTCAGTCTGCCACAGATCAAGGGTTTTCTGCCAGGTCATGTTTTGATTGCTCTGCTGCGGCTGGCAGTTTGAAAACATGAGGTTGGCAAATTTCCTATCATGTACACTGTCTAATTTGACAGAAGTATGATTCTGTGCCTGCTCCTGATTGACATATTTGCATTGCCGGGTATTACTGTGTGAAGATCACTTACTAGTTCTTGTGAAATCATGGCTTGTATCTCAAAACCTTCTACTAGCAAATGTGACTGCTAGGGAGAACATGGCATACTCATTCTCCTCCTGAAAATTATTTTGGCCTGATCAGAAAGACTTTGAATAAAATCTTTTTAACAGAAGCAAAGGCAGACCAGTGATGACAGATGAATGTGACTGTGTAACAGCAAAAAGTGTCTTTGGATTCTTATAAAAACAGCGACTTAAAATCTCAATTGGGAAAAATATTTTTTTAAGAAAGAGATCTAAAGGAAATTCTCAATATCTTCTCCTGAAATAATATGATATTCATGAAAATATAGTTCCCATTGTTTGCTTCATTGTTCAGAAGGTATGGCCTTAGCATAGCAACATAAGGGTGAGATACGGGAAAGTGCAGAGTGATATCTGACGGAGCAGTTGCATCTGATGGAGCAGCTGCAGGGAAAACTCTTCTGACTTCTGATACCATGAAAGCAGGTGAAGGAGAATAGAATAAGTTGAGGAATATGTCTTGAGTCTTGTGTTGTGTAGCTTTTTTCTACAAGTAAGCAGGGGGAAAATAAAAGGAAATTAAATCACACAGTCTTCAGGATGATTGTGATTATCTTGCCTTTCTAATGGGAATTTCTTCAAGAAAATGAAACTTCTAAGCAGAAGCTCAAACCTAAGCAGAGTTCTGAATAAATATTAGTCATGAGGACACACAAATATAGCAGGAAGGAAAAGCAAAGATCCGTCGTCTCTTGTCTAGAAGCACTTGAAATGATGACAGCCCTGTCAGGGGCATCATATGCACTTATTTTCTAGGATAAGGCAGACAATTATTAAGAAGATGCTTGAAAGGAAGACAACTTCATGTAGTTTTCTCTATGCTACATTAGCAAATAATCACTTAATTCCTCAATTTATTGCCAAGAGCCTGCAGCCATTCTCTGTCCTGATTTATACGCGGATTTTTCGGTTTTTTCATGTCCCTGCATCAAGTACCCTGTACCCATCACCTCTGCAGTTTCTCACCGTGTCAAAAACACCATTGAGCTGCTTTGACTCCAATCCCTCATGCATGTGTGATGTGTGCAGACCTTAGTTTAACACGGGAAATAGCCCCAGCACACAACACAAAGATCAGCAAGCAACTACAGAATGCAGTCCACAATTTTGCTTTTCTGCCAGCCTCTGAGACATGTTATGGACACCATCAACTCATCTGCAATACTGCCCGCTTTAATGACACATCACATTTTTTACTCTCACCTAATGCCACCGGCAGAAGAAACATTGCTATTCTTGACTCTGTACTGTGTTCAGTCTAAATGGGGAGCCACTGACATGAGCACTGCTCCCCACCCTCTTCCTAAGGGCCTTCTTTTTCAGATGAGCTTCCACTGGTAAGGAAAGTAACAGACATCACTTTAGAATCAAAAGGAGACAAAATCTTTCCCTGTTTTCTTAACTTTCCCACAAACTTCTATTTTCCACAAATCTTAAAGTCTTTTCCAAAATGGCTTAAAGTAGGGGAACAAAGGTTGCCATGCTGGACAAGTTTTCTATCATCAAAATATATGTTCTCATACAGAACTCATGCTGGAAAAAATACTGACCTTAAAATAAAATCCAAAGAATGTATGAATGTGCCACAAATGGTACAACAGACTTTCCCACTCAACTTCATCAAATGCTCTTACTGATGTGCAGGCAGTCTCACTCAGATTTCACAGTCAGTTTTGGATCAGACATAGCTGTTACATGGAATTCCTCAGCATGTGAAACTTCAAGCTCTACAATACACAATGCTTTAGTTCTAAAATAAAAATATGTGTAGCTGCACAATTCTCACATTTGGACATGTACCAAGACCTGATGTTTCCACTTATTGGTATAATGCACGAAGTGTCTCTGTTTTGATACTCAGCATACGCTGACTTCCAGGCAACCCACTTAAATGCGCCTTTTCCCTTCCTCAGCATAGCATTCGTAATGTTAGCAATGTTCTTTCCCTGTGTGTCTTACTTCGTTACCTCTGACAATTTGCTGGATTTAGACCACCATTTATTCATGCACAGTACTTTGTGGCACAGAGAGAACCTGTCTTCTTCAAATAGGCACATAACCAGGCCACCATTTGCTTCTCCTACTACACAGGCATATTCAAAATACCAAAGTGAGAGATAAAGTCACCTTACTACAACATCAGACAGTATTTAATTATTAAAGAAAGGTAACCAGACATTGAACAGATGTGTGTCCCATAGGCATGGAGCTCTCATTTTCCAGAACAGTGTGACCTGTCAGGTAATACTAGTGGTACCTAACCTACTGCTCCATAGTTTGTCTAACACACCTCCAGAATCCTGAGTTCAATTCAGAACTCTGCTTGATGAGTGAGAGTGATGGACAGACAATCTTCATCACAAAGCTCTTGCTCATGGAAGCAGCTGCCTACCAGCATCCCTGGGACTGCTCACTTAAGAAGGTGTGCATACAGTCTATTTGTCCAAATTTGAGTCTAAAATACAGACGTCTACATGTTAACCAGTGATCAAGACTTTTTTTCTTGCCAGCAAAAAGTAAATGTCACTCTTAAGGCATGTTTCATCCCATGTGGGATGTGGACAGCAATGTCCACAGTAAGTCAGATTACTCTCAAAGAAGCTGTTTTTCTACATCAGCTGTAGAGTTGAGGTATTACCTAAGAACATGAGAATGGTTTTCCTTCGTGGATCAAGGTCCTTCTATAACAGTGTAGCTTTCACGGCAACCAGTAATAGTTTTAACATTTTGGTCAGGACATTTACCCTCTGATGGACAACTGAGAGCTTTCCATGGATAAAGTAAAAAGATATATTTAAAAGATCTGACTACTGTCACTCTGTTACCCACTGATGACTAATTGATCTGAAGCTAATGTCTTTTTTTTTCTTTTAATTTGGAAACAATAAATGGGCAAAAGATTCTCCAAATTAGTTATGAGAACACAATTCAGCCCTAATACAGTCCATTTTTAGTTTATTCATGCTGACTTTGTATGACGTTAGCATAAATTATATTATGTTATTCTTAGGAGAGCTCTTCATAAGATAATGTTCCCAAGTTGTTTCTATGGAATGCTCCCCCCAGACAAGAAATAGGTTTGCAAACTTGTACTGAGCAATTTGATATGAAATTCAGTGAAACTAGCACATTTGAAAAATCTGCAACAAAATATCTGCACTTTTTCTTAAAGGCAGTATTAAATGCAAACCTAATCTAACTAAATTTGGGATTGTAGTGAAAAGAAAGAATGTAAAGTGCTGCTACTCTTTTCAAAATTAAAAAAACCCCTCTGTTTCTTTTCCCATCTTTGCGTCTTCCAGCCTAGTTTAATAGCTGCTTTCTTTCTGAAATAGCAAAGCAGGCTGATTGTCTGCCTTTTTACATTCTCTTAGCAGTGACCACCATTTCTTAATACACCAAGACACCTTGCTGGATATTATAGAGTATGAACACCTCTGTTTTCACAGGCATCCAAAGGGCTTTGTCAGGCAAGAAACAAGGTCCATCAGTGCACTTTAGAAGGACAGTAGCCGCAAGAAAGTTCATAACTCAGATTCTCACTGACCTGCCATCAGTAACTCCTAATCATTCCTCAGTCTCTTAGCTGACAAACCATCCTTATGCAGCCAAGGACTGCTGTAATCTCTCTATATTGACCTCTTCAAATGTAATTAATCATCGTGCAAAAGACTAATGGGCCTACACAAGCAACCCTGAGGTTTGTCATTGCAAGTTCATCTGCTTCCCACATGCAAGCTAGGGAATAAACAAGATTAACTTCCCAGTATCTGAAAAATGTTAAGAGAGACAGGTGATTGCACAGGGCAGAGGGAGCATAGGTCTAAAAAATGGAAGATTCTTGAGCCACATATTATGCTGTTTGACTCCAACCCACCTTACTGCTAGTGCTACAGGACTGTCTCTAGGTCAGAAAGGTGGGATACCCTCCACCATTTGCAAGATGCAAGTAATTAATAGAAATAGCTGACATCTACATTTACTATAATTCCCTTCTCATGTGCTTTGCACTACAATTCAAGTCTATTAACTAAAGAACTCAAATCTTAAGAGGTCACTGTAATAGGGAGCTTATCGCTCAAGGGATATTATAATTTGTAAACTTTTGTCATAGGGTTTAGTATAAGATCTCTGTGCCTGAAGAAATAGTATTGGGTTATAATAACATCTTTGAGAAATTCAAGACTGTATTCTAAAGCAAATTTAAAGGGAGAGCAATTAGCAGCCATCAGGTTTTAATTGTAGAAAAAAAGACTTCAGCAAAGTTAAACTTAATCAAAATAAAACTTATATTATTTAAGCTTTGAGACTACTTAGAGATACTTTGTTTCTGACTGAAACTGAAGACCTAGACTCTCCATTCATATAATCATGTGTGAGATGAATATTTCAGACAACAGCATAGATCTTTCTATTTAAAAAAAAAATCTACAGACAACAACAAGGGTCAGATATGGCAATATGAATATGAACCTCTTATCAGAGAAGTGTAAAAGAAGTCAAGCATGTCAGGCTGAATGTTGCACAGCAGAAGTCATCTGCCATGCTCACGTTGTCGATCTCACAGCCACGCTTCTGGCATCTTGGTGACAGCTCATGAAGTGCCTCTGTGCAAGAAGACTGTCATGGTCCCCTCCCTTCTGCAGGAGACATTCAGGCCATGCCAGGCCTTCAAGCACCCAAGTTTTCACTTGTGCCTCGAACAGGAAGAGGTTACTCTGTTAATAACTCTTCCTTTTCCATTCTGCCAAGCTACAATTAAAAAGTCCTTTGTGAATTACACCACTCAAAAGGATCCTTATCTTTCCTGTCTTTACCAATAACCACTTTTAGGATCATACTTGCTTGTTATGAACACTGGTTGATTGAAGGCTTTGGATTAAATCTTGATGGGAGAATGGGAAAATAATCATCCTCTCATTGTCAACTGTAGCTTCCCAATTCCCTCTCTGACTAGGGAAGAAGTAGATGTGGCAATTCATAAAAAGAAAATGGTAGGAGCAGGTGAGAGATTGCAGAAGAGAAGGCATGTTGTTAGGATAGCTGCTTTGTATACATTCCAGAAGATGTACCACCATCACGACCATCAAAGACTGAGCTAAATTACATTTGTTGGATTTTATGTCACCTAGTTTTTTTACTCTTCTCTCAGCAGCATTCCATCTACTTCTTTTTTTTTTTTAACTACCACAGCGTAAGGGTGCGTATTGACATTTATAGCTACTTCACCAATAGGCAGTAATTTATTTATAGATCAAAGTCCTATGTTCCAAATAAATTGATTTATTCTTTCTTACACCAATCATGCAGATACATCACAGCTGTTGACCTCTATTGTCTCAATAAAACAAACCACTTTTGTTTAGTACTTAGGTCTCTAGAGTTTCATATCATTGCAGAAAGTGGTCTATGCAAAACCTGAAATATCTAACACTAATAGGCTTTCACCCCATAAGTTTTGATTCAGTTTTTACTTAATCTCCCCTGCTTTGGTGCTGGTAAAGTTCAGCTTGATTTATAGCCAAGTGGAAGACCCAACGAGAAAAAATGCGCCCATAACATCAGTGTTTTTCAATGTTCATTATCACATAAAAAAAACCAGAGGATATCCTTGATCCCTAACAATGGCTGAGGATTTCTCAAAAGGTTTTAATTCCCACTGATTTTGCAGAGATAAATATTTAGTCCTAAGAAAATTGACATCTTGAAATGTTCACAAGCAGGTGACATTCATAATTCATATTGTGACATTGTGACATTCATAATTCTAGTAATAATAATAATGAAATAATGAAAATGTACCTGTCTCCCTTTACAATTTTTGATAAGTTAGTACCACAGGTAAAGATAGAGAACATGGTATCTTCACTGAAAATTAATGCAGATTTGCTAAAATAAATAATATCTTGGACTCAGAATCTTAGGTACATTGATCACAACCTCTAGGACAGAACCACCATTCATAACAAACCAAGCAAGGAACAGTACTATGTCATCATTAAATGTTTCTACTGAGCCAAAGCCTTAAAATGTCTGAGGGGTCTCCCTGCTCTAGGCACTCTACAAAAAAAAACCTTTCAGACAAAGAGGTGGCTCTGCTCAAATATGTTCAGCATAACATGACTATGACTGGAACCAGTGACAGCATTTTTTGTTTGCTCCCTCTTTCTATTTTTCCTTATTCCCTGTTCTCTTCTAGGCAACAGAAAAGGGAAACATCTCAACGACACTTGCAATTTTACTTCTTGTGTTTAATGTGATCTCCTCGAAAAGTACTACCTGCTGTCTGCCACCTGCTGCACAAACAGTAGGTTATTTTAAAGAGCTTGCACTTGAAAAAAGGAAAAAAGGAAAATATCTCCCTAGAACGTCCATTATTCTTTCCCTCATATTAATCCTCCATCAAAATATTTTTTCCCATCTCTTTGTTGTCCACAAATATGGTTGCTTTCAATATTTTGATTGCTCTCTCAGCTTTTAGAAAGCTGTACAAATCTAGACACAGTGTCTGAGTAGTTATGAAGGAAGAGAGGGGCAAGTTGTGCAGCACACCCCAGGTCTAGGCAGCTCAGTGACCTTATTATTGGCTACAGGCACAGCAAAGGTGCACCAAAGCTACCTCTGGTTTCCACTCCAAACACTTCTCTGCATGGGTAAAAAGGAGAGATGTCAGAGCCCAGATCTTGTTCCAGTTTCAGTCAAAGATACCATAGTATTATGTACTACTCCAGCCACCCTCTATTCATATTCATCCTTTCCCCAAAAGATAGGAAGACAACTATGAACACAGGTGACTTTCTGACAGGGACTCAAGTGCAGTAGGGCAGTTCTCAAATTGTTCCAAGAGATATTTTTATCTTCGATTTTCCCATTCCAAGAGATCAAAAGAAGAAAATCCTTTCCAACTATGACAGAATTAGGTATCTGTTCTTCAGAGACAGATAATAAAAGTATTTCTAATATTTTAACAGTATGATTTTGACAACTATCTTAGCAATCACATGGTTTGGAGAATCAGTTCTTATTCCTGTATTTCAGCCTGGGATGAGGCAGGCATTGTGAAGTTATATTGTAAAAAGTTTTCAATATTCAGAGATCTTTAAACTGTAGGTGTAACAAAGAAAAAACAACACTGAAAGAAAGCATTTAGTCGTACTTACACAGTGACCTTTATTGTAGTCACCATTAATTTTGCTACCTCTTAAGTTATCCATATTCAAAAACAGTTGGTGAAGTGCATCGATGACTCCCTGAATATGCCATAAATGTTGTTTAGAAAAACCAAACCAGCATCAGCAGGCTACGTATCTAGTACAGAAAGTCAGCTCCTCTCAATTCAGCCTTTCACAGCCTTGTTCTGTAAGCATATTAAAAAAAGTTCTGTAAATTTCTAAACTTGTTTTTATTAAAAATACAGAACTTTAGAACTTTTTATCAGCTGATAAGAAGTTTCATCAACAATTTGATGATTACATATTCTCAAATTCCCGTGAAAGTCATTTGTGCCCCCAAGTTCAATGTTGTCTGGAAATCAAATCATGTGACTGACTCTTCATGATTTTTCCAGTCAAAGACATTTAAAGTCTACCTTTGCACATGCAAAATTCAGCAAGTCTATGTCCCTCTGCTCACCACAAATTTTGCTGGACAGATACCTTCTTCACTCAGAAAATTCTGTTTCCTTCCTTTATACTGCAAGTTACCACCAATTTTTAAGTTGTTTTCTCTACTTTTATTTCTGCACCTTCTTTCATTTGCTTGTATGTAACTCATCTCACTTCCACAAGAGGAAAAAACCAAATAGAAATTACAGTCAGACCTGATGATCTTAGAGCTGTTTTCCAACCTCAATGTCTGTGTGATTCTATAATAAGGATCCACATCTCTTTTTGTCTCTACCAGGTTATGTCAAAGCCAAAAACCAGCCAGTTTCAGATGCATGCACTTTGCTTGAGTTCAATATCAAGCAAGAACATCCGTTCTTCAAAGATTTTGCCATCTCTCATGCTTCCATCTGCTCACAAGCAAAGGAGTCTGTGAGAGCAGAGACTGCATCTGACATATTTTATACACACACCCTCCCTTTGGCACTTAATAACAAACAAAAATTAATTTTTAAAACTATCCATTTCATTGATCATAAACACTTTTTCATGTCAATCTCTGAAGGAGAACACCGGTATCCACTGCTGGCAAAGTCATAGCTGTCCGTACTGGCTTCAGACTCACTAGTATGAGGTTGTCTTACAGCAGCTGGAACCACATCCTCACAAGCCCAAGGACTCAAGGCACTTTGCAACTCTTATAAATCGCCTCTAATAAGATGCAAAAGGGAGATGAGGATTGAAAAAACACAGATTTTCAAAAAGCCCAGAAGGATTAGGTCATTCATTTCAAAACAAGTCCAATGACTTCAAAGTAACTGTAGACAATCTGAAAAATGGAAACATTAACTTGTTCCTAAACAATTCTGTCAGTATTCATTGGAATGCAAATCAAGCTCCTACAATCAAATTCTCTGTCCAGAATTTGATAGACAATCCCCAAATCCTCCGGAAAATATTACTGATACCTCCAGAGTGCTTATCCAGAACACCTACATCTTGGGTTTTACTTTTAGGGAAAGAATGTTAGTGCCCTCAAGAAAATAGGACAATTAAGCTTAAGAAAAAGTAATTAAATTTGATCACCTTTTTGTGACTCCTTGGGGTTGTTTTTTCCTAACATTATTCTAAGCAGTACTTGAAAAATGCCTGAAAGCTTTTAAAATTCTCATATGTGGCAGAGTTTTCTTGCTAAGAGCATTAATTTCTATTTTTTGTTCCTTGTTAATTACTTTCCTACCAAGATCTTAAGATCGCAAATACTTATATTCTCGGCATTTTACTTTGTGCCATTAGTTTCATTAAATAAACCCAGGTGAATGCAGACTTTCAGTCTGATATGACTACAAAGAGAATTAAAAGAAAAGTCAGAGACATAAACAAATCTTTCTAGCATTCAGGTAGAAAAGGCAAAGGTCATCAGATAAGGTAATTAGTTTGTTCTTTTTATTTTACAGTTGAAATAACTCTTCATCAGCAGGCAAAATGATGACCTTATACAAGCCTGCCCTTCTTCCTCCTCACCTTTTCAACAAGCTAATCACATAGCACCATTACGGGCAGTGTAATTATCCATAACATACTTGTATTTTAACAGATCACACTCCTGCCCAGTCCTGTTGCTTTCACTGAATTTATACCATATGTAGACAGACAGATCAAACAACAGACAAATAAATAAAAACATAAATATACCCACAACAGATAAATAAATACTACCATAAAGGCAAACATAACAGAAATATCCCGCTAGCTCCTATGTCATTGTGTGTGCAGTCCCAAGCACAAATACAAGCTGGGTGGAGAATGGATTGAGAGCAGCCCTGAGGCGAAGGTCTTGGGGGAGAAGTTCAACGTGACCTGGCAACGTGCACTCGCAGCCCAGAAAGCCAACTGCATCCTGTGCTGCCACAAAAGAAGCGTGGCCAGCAGGTTGAGGGACGTGATTCTGCCCTTCTGCTTGCCTCTGATGAGACCCCACCTGGAGTACTGCATCCGGCTCCGGAGCCCCCAACGTAAGAAGGACTTGGAGCTGTTGGAACAAGTCCAGAGGAGGGCCATGAAGATGGTCAGAGGGCTGGAGCACCTCTGCTATGAAGACACGCTGAGAGAGTTGGGGTTGTTCAGCTTTGAGAAGAGAAAGTTATGGGGAGACCTTCTAGCAGCCTTCCAGTCTCCAAAAGAGGCCTACAGGAAACCTGGAGAGGGACTTTTTACAAGGGAACATAGTGATAAGATGAGGGGCTTCAAGCTGGAATAGCGTAGAACAGATATTAGGAAGAAATTTTTCACTATGACGCTAATGAGGTTGCCCAGGGAAGCTGTGGAGGCCCCATCCCTGGAAGTGTTCAAGGCCAGGCTGGATGGGGCTTTGAACCACCAGGTCTAGTGGGAGGTGTCCCTGCACACAGCAGGGGACTTGGAACTAGGTGGTCTTCCAACATAAACCATTCTATGATTCTACGATTTTTTGGGGGAATCAGTTTTTCTGTCTTGTTGCAAAATAGTTAACATCACTTTCAGTACTTCTGAAAATAAAAGGCAAACCAAATGTACATGTTCAAGGCCTTTAAAATTGTGAAGAACATTGATCTGATTCTGCAGACCTAATTCTAGTATCACTGGAAGCTGTCAGCAGGATTTGAAGGGGGGAGGAGGGTTGGTTTGACTTTGAGACATTAAAATCTTCCTGATTGTTCTCAGTCATGAAAAATCTCACTAAATTTGGTGATTACATGTCTATACTTCTCTTTCGCTAGCTGCAACACAATGTTATGGATACAGAGATCCTACTCAAGGTCAGAAATTATAGTTTATAAATCTATGAATTAACTGTAGGCAGGCTGATACGATATTGCAGTAGGAGATAGTCAACTATCCTTGAACATAAATAGCATTCATTTGAGAGGGGGAAGCAGAGGAGGAGAGGAAAAAAATATAAAAAGAGGGTCTAGTACCTGCACTGTCAAAGGCAACAGGGCAACTTCCCAATAAGTAGCCTGTGCAACTTGGGAATCTCCACCAAGGAAACGACCCAATAAATAAAAAAATTCAAATTTCAGTCTTATTCCTTTTTATAGTCACATACTCATCAGATAATTTTACAGTCTCCTGATCCACCTACTCTGTCCAGATTTCCACTTCATTATTATGAAGGTGTTTATCTTCTGTTACTCCTGACTGAAGTGCTCACCGGCCCAGGTTTATTTTTTCCTGTTTCTGTGAATTTCTACAGTTAATAGAAAATGATCCTGGCTGAACGGCACATATAACTCAGTTAATTGCTTCACACTACAGTACATTGTTATTTAGAACCGGTCTGTTTCTTTTCATTGTAACAGCATGGAAGTAAATAAGCAATTTTCACACATATTACAAAGAATAAGCATGTCAGAGCTTAATTCATATTCTTGTGATTAATAGTCCAGAGTGCCTGGATAAAATACACCTTTCTTTATAAACACCATTCCATTAGTCCACTCATTTAGGTGTGAAATATATCTGGAATGTGGCTTCCTTGACATACAGAGAAAAAATCACTAAATAAAATAAGGGGAGAAAGGTTGAAATAGTCTGCTTGGATGAAAAGGTAAGGGGGACCCAAAACAAGGTCTATGTTCATTATTTCAGGTGTTATCAGTCTTAAAAGAGCTATGAGCACATCACATTACTCCAAAAAGTATGTTTTCTATGCCTTGTTTATTAATGGACAGAAAAGCCAGGCTGAAAAAATGAAATTGATTTTATTCACTTAGACTTTCATACTCCGTTGCACAACCACCACCTAGCAAATACTTCATTAAGAGAGATAATGACTTGAATGAAGATTAAGTATAATTTAAAATTTACATTCAACTTTATCTACCTAATGCAGGTCTGAATTACAGCTGAAATGGGGTTCTTCAGTGAGATCTTGCCTTCCAATCAGAGTCCCACTCTGGTCACCTTTGGTTTCTTGCTTTCTTCCTCCTCTTTTATGCCTCATCCATCAGTGCCTTTCACATTGGCCTCAAACTAAGAATTTCCACTGTTCAGTTAATACAGCTTCTCTGATGCTCAGTGACACATGTAGAATATTTGGTAATCAAAATCAGAAGAGCAGAAGTGCTACACAAGTTGTTTGTGCATGCAGCTGTTTAGAAAAAAGTCCTCAATATCATTTCTAAAGTAGATCTGGTAATAAGAACATATGTGGTCTATACCTATCACCAGTTTTTTCACAGTTTTGCAAATACAGTAGCTGCTGAACAAGAAGTAGATTACGAAGAAATGAAATTTAAGTACTTATCAAAAACACAGAATAAAAACTACTATAGAGATATTTTAATCACATTTAAATAATCATTAGGCACAGATACTAGGGTAAAATATAAAAGAAACATAAATATGTTAAGGCAGGAAAATGTGCGTTTCAGATATGCAGACACCTTTGGAGTAGTATTCACAAAATTAAAATTGATGACTTCATTGAAAGTAATCCCAAGTCCAACTAAACAGACGCTGAAAGAAATATTTCCTCATTATTTTTACTTCTTGTCTTTCTATATACTTATAGTGGAGATCTTGAAGGAACTTTAACTTTTTTCTCTTTCTGCACTGAAATTCTGAGTTCTCAGTTCACACCAAAAGGTCATTTTCTCCAGTAAATAGGTGCAATAATGCCTTCCCTCAAACGACCACCAGTACCCAGTGAGTGAAGCTATACACTTTTAAAAGGAGTTAGCCCAACCTTCCCTGATACCCTGGGAAGATAAGGACATGACTCCTATGCTTGCATTCCCATGTGAAATGCAAAATTTTATTCTGATACAACAGATAAGACATTTGTGCAACTGCATTATATTGGAACATAGTAATGAGTAAGTAGGGCTTCATTACTGAAGGTGTTTAACTAAGACCAAGTAATAACAGAAAATTTGGGAGCAACACACCACATAGCAAGTGCCAAGTCACAGTGGTAAACTGTGGCAAATCCCCACAATTAGTTGTTTGGGGTTTTTTAAACTTCAGACTGGTTTCTGAGTCATCAGATCATCTTTCTATTTAACTTCCTTATTTTTGGCACCAATACATGAATCTCAATCTGAATTTAAGCTTAAAAACTGCCTAATCAGTCAGTATGGGAGACTGCTACATACCCATTACCAAGCACCTGTTTTCTGCTTTTAACCTACTATATTTTAGAGATGGCATGTCACTGTTCGCAACAGCATTGGGTCAGGTTTTTCTGTCACTGATCCACTAAAAACAAACAATGGAAGATCTGGAGGGTGCTTACTAAGCTGTGTGCTCACTGACAATTTTTGGAATCATTATAGTTAAGACATCTAATTAAGAAAAGAGATTATGATATTTGAGGGCTTGCCTTTGAGGCTGACAGTTTGCCCAGTAGAAACTAGACAGGGGCAATGAATTATATATTTATTTGAATCAATAATGAAGAAGTGAAAGACTCTCTGTATCGTATTTCTTATCCTCTAGAAGAGAGACATGCTTCACACCAATTGTCTTCATTATTTTTTCCCCTCTTCTTACACCTTTCAGCTATCCATCTTTTTTTTTTTTTTTGTTTCTATCACATGGTGTCTTCTAAGCTTTTTTAGTAATCAATAAGTTACATCCAAATTAAAAGTTTTAGAAGTAAATTATAATGATATTAGGGAACACTTTGTGAAATTAAGCTTCCCCTTCAAAGGACATTTGCACTTCTTTATATGACCTTCCTTAAGGGTTATGCTGATGGAACTGCAGCTAGTGAACATGAGATTCCCAGAACTTGGGAAATTTGGCTTCTCACCCTGAGGAGGCCGTTGTCAAACTGTGATTACTCAACAAAAGGTGCTGTAGAAAGGAACAGAGAGAGGGATGTGGTGCCATCCTTCCTTTAGCAGCACCCACCATGGTTATGCTTTTTCTACTGCATGTCGGATGTTCTACAGCTGTGCAGTAGGTCTCATGCACGCAAACAGGCAATTTCACAAGGCAATTTGTCTGAAGACCAGTTTCCCAAATGCAAAATGGAGATAATAATACATAACTACCCCAGAAAAAAAACACAAGAAAACGTTGAAATGACAGATGCAGCAATAGCACAATCCAATTATTACGGTTAATTAGGTTGTTATAAACCATGAACACACCTTCTTTTCACTTAAAACTTTATTTCCTCAATTACATTCTGTTCTTTTATAATGCATTCCTGTCACTAATGTAAGATTCAGCCTTTAATACTAATAGTGATTAATACTTTACATTTATGTGGGCTGAATGAGTTATTTCTACACATACAATTCTTGAGAATACATCTTTCAGCTCTTTCCAGACATGCAGCTTCTTCAAGGTGAGCCAGCATCATGAATAACTTATTTCCAAACTCTTTGCACTATAAGAATGCTAATTCTTTTCTCTGCAGAACAGATTCTTTTAATAGGCAGAACAACTTCAACATAAACCTTTTAATTGCCTCCAAAATGCTGATTATCTTCTCACATCACCACATGCAGAATGCAAAAACAGTAAGAAACCCATCAACAGAAGACAATATTGAGCATTAAAGAACAAAGAACAATAAGCTGTCACTAAGATTTACTTATCATGTTCCCATGTGAAGTCAATTTGTGTATTCAAGAACCAGCAAAGAAACATGCTTGGGCTTGGGCAAGCTTGAGCCTCATATCATCATATGAAAATATATTCATCAGTTGTTTGGGGTTTTTTTTACCCAGCTGCTCCAAACTCTATAAAAAAACTGTCAAAAAAAAAAAAATCAATTATTTGTTATTTCAGAAAGACACAAAACACAGTCCCTGAACCTATACCAATCTTTTCAGAAAGCACATTAAACCAGCTTGTCAAACCTTCCTCTCATGACTTGTTCTCAGAAAGATGCAATATCTATGACCACTAACAAGAAACTACAGCTTCCAAAAGATTAGCTACAGGCAGATACTCATCTCTGCCAGCTACCTGCAAGGTCAAATAACCATGGTCTGTCATCAGTAAATGGGAAAAAAAGAAGAAACCTAAACAATACTGCAATTCTTTACAAGCTAAACCTGGAAGATCAATATTTAGGCAGTCTCTTAAGATCTTCTCAGTGTTTTAATACATCATGCATGCTTGAAGCTACCTTAAATTCCACCAATTTACTTTCTGCAGGTATTGTGTGTTAAGCTTTAACAAAATGGTAGGTGGGGAAGCATAGAAGAAGAAGTAAAGAAAGAACTTGAATGCCCATGTTGGGGAATTAGCACACATTTGTCCTTAAATATAAAAGTTCTAACACGCAATGCATTGGAGAAAGTCCTACTGCCATAAGCAGTCCTACAAGGAGTCTGCAAAGGTGCAACACAAGCCAATTTCTTTCGTGCACTTGCACCGGCACCGATCCCGTGAGTATCAGCCCTGGGCACCTCCGCCCGGCCTCGGCTCCATCCCCCAGCCCGGATCTGCTGGCCAAAGGTGGCCTCGGAGCACTCACCTCCCACCACCACTTGATTGCCACAGGCAACACTGCAGTGTTTCTTGTCTCATCACTGAGGGAAACGTCATTCCCTTATGGAGAGCCCTTCCGTCTCTGGCATTCCTGTGTCCAGCCAGTTACACCCCTTCTGCAGCTGGGACTTCTTGGCCTCCATACCTGGTCATTCCTTGGGCACAAATTATCAATGCTGAGCAGCTATGCTCTGAATTTCCCCCTTTAGCAAGTATTACATATTTCAGAAAACAAATTATGACAGGTCTAATAATTACATTGCAAATATTTCATTGTATGTTCGGGAAGTGTGGGAGAAGACAAGCTAGTAGAAGAAAAGGAAGCAGAACACAAATATTATGGGTTCTTAGAAAAGAAAAAGATAGACAAAAGATCTTTCCATCCCACAGTGGGAAAATACATAAATAAATAAGAAACTAAATCTTTTCAATTATACAACTGTAGGTTTAAAGCTATAAGCATACACATACATAGTTCTTATTTAGAATAACAACATAACTGCTCCTTCTTTTAAGGAATGGATTGGCATACTTAGAAAGCAAGACAAAGTCAGTATGAGCAAAAGTACAATGTGCAAGAACACAAAGGAGATCCAACAAGGATCCCACAAGTAGTTGCTTGCAATAAAGAAAGAAGATCTTTGTTGTTTTGTTTTGTTTTTATCTGCACCTCTAACCACTGGTTGTGTTGCTGGTATGTAATCAAGATGGAAATACAGAGAAATAAAGGGAAACCAACTGTTATTTCCAGTTGCATGAGGCTTACTGCATCTCAGCTACCTGCAGAAACCTGCGCTACACACAGGTGGCATCTGATGCACATGCCCAAGGCTGCTCTATACCTACACATTTAATAATTTATTAAGCTAACTACCACAGTACATTTATTCTTGAATGGCCGCACCAGCACATTTAGTGTTCTAAAACAATGGCTCTGAGTTTTTTTAATTCTCTTATTTGTAAACAGAGTATTCTTTCCAATGTGAAAGCAAGCCTGAGTTTTGCTTTGGTAGATCTCTGTTGAAAGCTCACAGAACCATTTTTTGGCCAAATATGAAAATAAAATATAGGCTGTGTCAGGAAGCAAAGTGCCATTTTTAATGGCATAATACAAAAATATTTCAAGACGCAACACTGAACAGGTGATAAACAAGTTCAGAACCAAGTATGAATTTTTTATACATACTTATATATATTTATGGTTTTTTATTTGTTTTTTTAATATATAAACATGGGGGTGGGGGGAACATGCAGTTATTTCGGCATTTACTTTCCTTTACCAGCCAATAAAGTGGACGTGAGTCAAAGATACTTCTGGTATAGGTCCAGTAAGGATTACGAAGTTGGTGATGTTTTTCCTGCAATCCAGACAGGTCAGGCAAAAAAGCAATCTGACTCGACCTCCTTCTGAGGAACAAGAACAAGTACCATTAAGCTGCTGTTTAGTACTGATCCAGTTTTATTTACAAAGCGTTAGAAATAAGACACTTCTTACAGGGCTTCAAACATGCTATGGAACAGAATGATATTAAAGCGACAGGGGGTAAAAAGAGTCTGCAGTCTTATTTTAACATAAGTACTATTTTACTCATGTTTAGGAGTGAATGAAATCCTTTGGGGAATGTATAAATATGCCGAATGCAGTGATTAGAGTCAGAAATATAGAGCAGGGCAAACTGTTGCAAGACATCCGCTTCCTGTCAGGTAAGGAACTGACTGGATGAATTTTTAATGAAAACTTGAAAAAAATTAGTCTTTTAATCCTCTGCAACATCTGAGCTTTAACTACAGATGCAAAAGTTGAAAATGTAGCTGTATAAGTTTTTGATACAGATTGGGGATTTTCAAGGAAGCTTAAGTTATGTTCCCACATCTGAATCTTCCATGATCTTTTGAAAACCAAACTGGAAAACAAATGTAAAGCTACAAGTAAACTTTACCTTTACTGTGCCTTGCTTTTGGAGGAAAATAGATATGGAACGATGTAAATATCTGATATTCCATGAATTTTTAGTGGAAAAAGAGAAGAAATTCAAAATATACATCAGTCATGTCTCATCTTAAGGGTACAGAATTTCCACTACTTCATAATTTACTGTAAACACATTTCTTTCTTGCTGGCAAGTTAAAGTTATCTGAAGAGATACAATTAAAATAGCTGACTTGAATAAATAATCACTTTTTTAAAAAACAGCTCTAAAATGTTGATAGGTGAGAGTCACAAAGTACAATTGACTGAAGACAAGGCTCTTGTACTGGGAGACTGACAGCCAGATTCCCAAAACACTGATATACTTTTCTGTTAAGAAAATAGCCACAATATACTACTCAGTTAACTCAGCAACTAACGTAGAACTCAGAAAGGAAAATCCTAAAGACTTCTTCAGAAAAACTAGAATTTAAAAAGTCTGTATGTGAAGTTCTAATGATCTGAGTTCAGATTCAGTTTGGGCCTCGTCTTCCAGTCCTACGGTCAATCACCTTTCTCTTACCTGTATCAGTAAGAGATACTCACCTCAGGTTTCATTGCAAATGAGTTTTTCCTGGTGGTTTTACGCAGAACAGAAAGGCATAGTGAAAGGCCATAAAAACGTCAAGTTGCAAGTCTTGCGGCTCCCATTAATCTGAAGAACTCTATTCTGGATTTCCTCTTCTGTTGCTCTCAACCTCTTAGTAGGTTACACACATTTCTTTCACTTTTTGTGTTTATTAAAGTACGCACCCCCTTCAAATTAGCTTCAGACCATTTTCCAAGAAAAAAATTGTGTATATTTGTTTTAATAGATATAATTGTATAAACTAGCTGCAATCAAATTTGACTGACAACCTCCAAATTTTACACAATCTCCATGGAGCTAGAGCAAAGATAGCCCACACCATGCCTCATAAGTTTGAGTTATATATTTTATGCAATGGATGCTGAACATAAAAAGATAGGTAAAAGTTCCAGTTAAGTCAATTTTAAAATTTTAAGGAAAGGTGTATCATCAAATGTTCTTTTTGCTCTATAATTGAATATGCAAATTGGGGATATCTTTTACTGAATAAAAAGCACATGAATTGTTGACAGTTTATATCAACAATTTTAATCTTTACTGGATTTGTTTAAGACAATCCAGTTGTTTGCTTTCAATAGCGTTTTACAGTAAGAATGCAAGATTCTGCCCAGCCTTGCACCAACAGAGTCAGCAAACAGGTTTGCTCCACTGATTTCAAAGTTCTTACATAATTAAATGTAATCATAGAATCATTTACGTTGCAAAAGGTCTTTAAGATCATTGAGTCCAATCGTTAACCTAGTACTAACACACTTTTATATCAGGCTAACTACTTAAAGGTATCACTAATTGAGGACTACCATTTTCCTGGTTATACCTTCCAATATGATGTTTATTACAGGTCTGACACTGATTTGCACTAAAGTGGAAAGCATTCATTTTTAGGTGATGCTGCAACTCGAGTAAACACACGAAAGATGGCTAGAAATAAGAAGCTGATTCATCTGTCAGGAAGAGGACACTGCTTTAATAATAGAATGAAGAAATGATATCCACAAACTTTATAAAAGTATCTATCAGAGGCAAGGCTTGCCACCGCCTTGTAAATAACAAGCTTTATTGCCTTGTATTTCTCAGCAAGTTGCCATATTAGAAGCTGACATAACAGGAGCCAAAGACCAAGATATTTCCATCTTTTACAAGGACAACCTATCAATGTCTTACAGGGAGTAATAAATGTATTTATAAACATGCCGGAGCTATATAATTTACAGCATATTTAGAGCACAGAGCAGTTAAGAGGTAACAGCCAGCTCTGCAAATGTATCATATTCTAGTTTGAAACAGCATGTATGTGGTTGTATATGGCTGAGACCCTTTCAAGAAAACATTAATAATGAAAACCCTAACCTTCAAAAAAAATCAATGTACTTGTAGCAGCATCTGATTTTCTCAAAAAATTATGAGTTACCAGATTACAATATATATTGTCTATTTGCAAAAATATTAATAAATCCTTAAAGTCTAGTTCTGAGGAACTAAGTAAGTTTTAAATGACAATTAATGCAGTGAGGTTTTAACAGCTAGCAAAGAAGACAACCAGTCCAAAAACATGCAGTGTTATTGTAGCCTTGTTGACAGCAATAAAGAATAAGATAATGGATTCAACCAAGCCATCAGAAGTCCTATTGCTACTAATTTCCAGTACTGTCTTAGAGAAACAATCTCATTTTCTGTAAAACATCTCTCCCTTATTAGTGGACCTTTATTAATAATGTAAGAAAACCAGGATGTTTATGCTATAAACTGCAGCAAAATCTTTGAAGGACAATCTTTGTCTTTGTATGGACTTACCTGTAATAACCTATATATGCATCAGCTTTATTTATCTGACAGGTAACTGCAAGAATATCAGCCCCAAACCTGGTAGCTGACCTTGCAGATCTTTGTGAAAGGTCATTCATATATAAATCCGTATATAAATCCAGCACTGAATCATCACTAGACCAAACATTCTTGTCTCCGTTTGGATTCCCCTTCATTTACTACAGAACAACGCAACTGGAATTGAAGGCATTAAAAGTCAGCTGTTACCTCTAAGTAACTGGGAGTATCAGTCCCTGAACACGCTGGTCTAAATAGAGCACATGAATATATTATGAATCATACCACCAAAGGGCATGAGGTCCATAGATTGGTGTCACAGCCTTGAAGCTGCAAGCTATCTTGGGCGACTGTGCAAAATACACAACACTGAAAATAGTATGCAAACATAATGAAATACAGAGAGTGAAGAATTACAACTTCCTCACATTTTCTCCCTGCAATTCCTGTTTCTTAAAAAAAACCCACCAGCATTTTGGTCTTTCCTTCTGTCTTTCTTTTTTCTTTCAATTTTGTGTCTGATTATTCCATGCCTAATGCACATAAATTATTACGGATCTTACAATGCACAACAAAAATCTTTCTGTGACAACCCAGACAGCACAGTATAATTCCATCCAGAATTATACACACGTGCATAACTAGGCATGGCCATGTATACACCGTGCTAACACTGAAGTTTAAATGCTGCACTGGAGTTTCAGGTAGAAGCTGCCATGAATTTCAGCTCCTGCAATGTATTAAAAAATAAGCTAGTCAAATGCCTTAACCTGGAAGTGCCATCTCCAGGGGAGATGACTAATAAAACCCAAACAGATATTTTTTAAGTGTGATTTCATCCAACATGGGCAACATAATGCTATGGAGGAAATGAAGAAATATGAACAAAAAATCACTCAGGTGAACACAAGTGATTTATTAGCTAGTAGCTTGCTCCCAAGACAGACAGACTGGATCATGAAAATTAAACCTCAAAATGAACATCTCTCTTTCCCTGAAAATCTGTCTGAAAGGGGTCAAGCATTCTCTTTTCTCCCTACTTTAGAAACCTTACTACTAGAAAAGTTATTACAGAAGATGACAAAAGAATTATACTTTTGGGTAAGCTGGGTCAAATGCAGCAGGTGTTTATATATTTTAAGGAACTAATAACATATTTTATTTTCCTCCAAAACAGTTCTAGACCTATCCAAATGTCCTGGTTTGAGGTAAAACAGGACCAATTTGGTTCAGTAACTCTGTTTTCTAACTAGGCCTCTTCTAACTGCTGAAATTAACAGCATATTGTGCAGAAAACTGCTCTTTCTCAGAGTGATAAGACCCATGTTTATAGCTGATGCCGAGGCACAGTGTGCAGAGAGGCTCCTGCTTATACTTATTGCGATAAGGACCAAGGGCAGACAACTTTGGGATTTGCCCGTTGGAGGGTCGGAAGCAGAGAGGCGCAGAGGGGTCCCATCTGTGGGGAGGAGCGGACAGGACAGGTGACCCAAAACTGACCAGCAGGGTGTTCCATCCCATCTGCATCATGCTCAGGATGAAAGCTGAGGGATCAAAGGCTCAGCATTCCTTTTTTTCCGGTTTTATCAGTATTCCGTAGTTCCGGTCTGTTTTCCATTTTACAGCTTCACCACCTTCTCCAACCTGCTCGGGCCTTTGCTCTTGCTGGGACTCTTGCTTTCCTTCTTCAATGGCCGGCGTCCGAGGAGGACTCCATCCATTCGTCTGCCTTTGATCCCAACCTGTGTGTTCCTGGATCCAGTTCCCTTCCGTCGCTGAGTCCAGTCTGGGACTTCCCCAGTGCCTGCTGGTGACGTGATTGTCATCCTGGGAGCTTGATACGGTTTTGTATATATTTCATTATTTTCTTTTGTTATTTTATTCTTTATATTTCATTAAAGTAGTTTAGTTCCTACTAAACTAGTCTCTCTTCTTCTCTCTCTCCTGCTCGGCAGGAGAGAGGGAACATCTGTCGCTCGGCTTGCTTGGGCCGATCCGGCCCAAATCCACGACAGATTTATTGGTCCCCAACGTGGGGCCCCTCATCGTTTCAGGGCTTTATTCCACCGTACTCCACCAAGCAAATCCTTGAAGAAGACAAAGTCTGCTCTTCTGAGGTCCAGGGTAGCAAACTTACTGTGTGCCCTTCTCACTGCCCTAAGGATCTCAAATTCCACTGTCTCATGATCACTGCAGCAAGGCTGCCCTTGAGCGTGACATTCCCCACCAGGCCCTCCTTGTTGGTGAGAACAAGGTCCAGCATGGCACCTCTCCTCATTGGTTCCTCCTTCACTTGGGGAAGGAAGTTATCATCGACGCACTGCAGGAACCTGCTGGATTCCTTACGGCATGCTGTGCTGTCCTTCCGACAGATATCAGAGTGGCTGAAGTCCCCGATGAAGACCAGGGCTTGTGAACAAGAGGCTGCTCTTATCCGGCCTCATCCACTCTGTCTTCTTGGTCAGGTGGCTCGTAGCAGACCCTCACCGTGACATCGCCTGTCCTTGCCCTCCCTTTAATCCTGACCCACAAGCTCTTGGTCAGCTCCTCATCCATCCCCTGGCAGAGCTCCATGCACTCCAGCTGGTCACTGACGTAAAGGGCAGCACCCCCTCCTCATCCTTCCTGAAGAGCCTGTATCCTTCCATTCCAACAGTCCAGTCATAGGAGCCACCCCACCATGTCTCTGTGTTGTAAATTAGCTGCACTCTTGCAGAAGTCTGCACATCTCTAACTCCTCTTGTTCGTTCCCCATGCTACGTGCATTTGTATACAGGCATTTAAGTTGGGCCTCCGATGAATCCAGCTCCCTGTCTGGAGTGGCTATTTTTCCTTTAAGCCGCACTCTAGGTGCTCTCCTGCTGACCTGCAATCCATTTCCAGGTTTTGGGAATCTATTACTGGTATCAGCACTGTACTGATAGCAGTGGAATGGATCCCAGTTCCCCTCCTCCAGCAACTCTAGTTTAAAGCCCTCTTCACAAGGTTGGCAAGCCTCTGACAAAAGGTGTTCTCCTCCTTTTATGACAGTGAATCCCATCTATCCCCAGTAGACGAGGTTTCTCAAAATTAGTTCCATGATCTAAGAAGCCAAACTCCTGGCTGTGGCACCAATCCTGTAGTCAGTTATTGATTTGCCAAATTTGCCTGGCCCTATCAACCCCCTTCCCTTTGACCAGGAGGACTGATGAAAAAAATACCTGCTCTCCAGAGTCCCTGACCGCTGCTCCCAGGGCTTTATAGTCTTTCTTGATAGTCTTCAGGCAGCTCCCGGCTGCATCACTGGTGACCACATGGAACAGCAGCAGTGGATAATAGTCTGAGAACTGCATGAGGTTTGGTAGTGTCTCAGTTACATCCTGATACGAGCCCCTGGCAAGCAGCACACCTCCCTAGAGAGTGCATCAGGCCAGCAAATGGGTGCCTCAAAGAAGAATGGGAGAAAAATTATTGAAATACAATATCTGCTTGAATTAAAATGTCCATTCCAAAAGAAAATTGGATTTAATTATAAATTCAGAAAAAAGTTACCAAGGGGGGGGAAAAAAAAAAACAAGCAGGAAAAAAAATTTTGAAAGGGAAAAAAAAGACAACCCACTGATGAAGAGGGGGCTTGAGCCTAAGATTTTAGATTCAGTGTTCACAAAGGAAGTAACCCTTTTCCCAGCTATTCCTTCTAACCTGGGCTAAAATGCTATGGATGATCTGAATATATAACTTAAGAAATACCTGAATGATGTCTGAGCACCTATTTAACCAAAGCACCTTGATATGTGTACTATTTACCTCCTTAGGGGCATTGACACTTTCTCCTAACCAGTCAACTTTAATTCAATTTCTGCTTGTGGTGGATCCAAAACCAGGAAAAGGAGTTGTCCCTGCAGATGGCATGCAGTGGATTCCCTCACTGCAAGATGTTTTGAAAACTAAAGCATGTACTAGTTAAAAATAACTGGACAAATGAATGGTAAAAAGTCCCCAGCATCCCCTAAGTATAAAATGCCATTTCTGGTTCAGTAATGCCCAGACCAGAATACTCTTAGTATCTGGCAGAAAGCATTGGTATGTTCTTACTATACTCTTACAGTTTTAAAAGCTTGATGCAATGAGCAAGAGCATATTCCCAGTTTTGTGCAAACAGCTTGTTCTCATATATTGAATTAAAAATGCTCACTGTGGCCAATGCCTAACAGGGGCAAAAGAGTGTGAGATCAAAGTCTGGTCACAGTTGTGCTAAATGACCTCCGTTTCCTTTTCATTTCAATTACCTACCTTACTGCTATACTTACCCAAAATATTAAAATGACCTCCACACCACCCTGTTCACTTAGGAGTGGAAAAAAGAAATAGAAAATTACATGGACTTGACCGTTACAAAAATTACTTGCAAGGCATTTTCATTTGATAGCTGTATTTTCCATTATATTATCATTCTTTTTTGTTGACAAGTTTCCTAGATTTTAATCTTGGATTGCAATGTTACTGTATCAGAAAAGGCTTATATTTTTCCAGCAGGTACAGTGGCAGAATGCAGAATCATTTAGGAGGGCAACAGTTGTATTGAAAAATGTACCTTTGCTGGAAAAGGCATTTAGTTTGGTAGTTTGCTTGACCATAAATCATCGTATATGTGCTCAGGGCTCCCAGACAACAGATTGAAATCTCCTTTGCGTCTTTTATTTCAATAGTAACATTTGCATTGCTGTTGCTGAGTTGAATCAGCATTTCTAGGACAATCCCATATTTTCAGTTAAGGGCCTTATAACTCTGGCATTAATATTCGAACTGGACTGAAGTCCAACATACAAATGTGCTGGTTAAAAACGTTATTTTCAACACTTCTGCATGAATATTGTTATTCTAGCTCATCGCGAAAAGTCCAGTCTACCTTATATTCAAGAATAGTTTGCTTTATTCATATGTTAGATATATTTCCAGCCAGGACTGGCCGCCCAGAAGTATATTTCAAACCTTAAAGTAGAGGACCACTGCAATAAAGAAAGCCTTTTCTGAATTTTTTTTTCCAAAAGAAGGATGAAACTGAAGTATGCTTGTTGGCACTGTTCTCAGTGTAAGCTGCAGGGCCATTAATGGCTTGTAGATATAGTCTTTTACAATCATTACTGCATAAACATTTTATTTCAACAGGACAAGAAGAACAGAGAGCTTAAATTGTTGAGAAAACTGGGAGATGTAGAAAAGAGATACATACTCTCTAGTCCTTATTAGTGCATTATACTAACTTGCAACAACTCTATAATCATCACCATTTTTTCTAAACTGTATTCATTTGTAATCAATTCTAATTCAGATTTACTTTTTCAGGGGCTTTATTTCTCCTTTATTAACATAACAAAAAGGCATATTTTGACAGACATGATTAACTTTTTATTGGAAAGGAACGAGGTATAAAAAATGTGTGAGTATGAGTGTGTACAGATTATTAAACACATCTAAACAAACACCATTCTTATACAGCTACAACCATTGGGCCACCCATATGAAACATTAGCTCTCAAAACTCATGAATATTACAGTTTTGAAAATCAATCTTAGCTTATGATCAAATATCATATAGCAAATCTCATACTGGAAGCATGTTTTGACCCCCCCTGTAGTTTCCTACTTGAAAAGTATAGAAAGATGTAATTTCGTTTACATTATCAGGCTCAAACCTTAAATCCCGGAGCTAATAACATAATTTCCTCACAGGAAAACACCAGTTCCATAAAATACACAAACTATAATCTGTTCCTACTATTTCTTTTTATTATTTTTATTTATAAATATCTCAGGCTCTTAGAGGCTTTAACACAGACCTTTAAAGAACTTCTCTAATGCCTGTTTTTTTCCCTCTCTAGAAAATGTGCTCTCATCCCGTGTCATCTCTGTCCCAGATGTCAGACAAATAAACTATTTGATGCGTACTTTGACTGAAATCAGTTGTGAAGTCCTAGATTTCACCCAAGGCTGCAAAGTTTTCAAAGGGAACTATGAGAGACAAAAGAATTCATCTTCAGATTTTAAAAATATTTGATTTTAAAAAGATTCAAGTAAAACAACAAATACACTTTCAGAAAACGTTCAGGCATAACTTCAGAACAGAAATGAAAATTCACATTTATAGCATATTTCAATTTATGTGAATGCATGATGAATATGTTACAAATGTTTTCATCTCACAAAAAAGCACAATGACACAATTTCACCATAGACTGAGTGAAAACGTTTCATAAAGAGTAGTATGGAAACAACCTCTGTGTGAGCTTTATGAATTCATTAGTGGTTAACTCCTTTTTGCACTATAAATGGAGTTTGGCAGAAACATAAAACCTGCATGGGCTCAACTATAGGAAGCCAATAAATTAAATAACATCTTCCAAAGTCTGCAGAGTACAAAGGGCCAATAAATTTTTTCTGCTACTTCTCAGCTTGAGGAATCCAACACCACTCTCTCAAACAATGAAAAGCAAAAAAATAGAGGTCACCTTGCACTGTTATACAGAGGTATGTGCAATAGACTATCTGAAAAAGAAACTGAGCACAAAAGAACAGTCTGGAAAACTGAGATAGAAAAGTATTCAAAGAGTTTGTTTTATGTAAGAAAACTGAGTGAAAGAACCAATATTCAAGATAACAGTTCTTGAAAATCTAAACTTTAGCTGAGACAGGTATTATGAGAATTAGTAGAAAGTAGAGATTGTGTTGGCATTTAACACATTTTCAGGGAAACAATAGACTGAAAAATTCAGTTTAAGAGAAATAGATAATACAGTCTTCCTGGGAGGAATCCTAAAGATTGCTCCAAATAAGTAATATTTCTTTCTGCTTTACACAGTACATATGAAAAACAATATTTGATATCATTTATTTAGAAAATAAATGATGTGTTTTCCAAAAGAAGGGGACCCCTACCATGAACTAATCTGTGAATCTTCAAATTGTAACTGATGCCCAGTCACAATCACACCATCAAATATCATTGCCTGAAGGCCTTTGTGTTCATATCCGAGGACTTCTTCCTCAGGATTGCTCTGCTGACAACAATTATATACAAGCTTTTCTCCCAGTGTGGGATTTGAAGAATGGAGAGAGGTCAGGGAACAGGAAAAGCAAGAACTTTGGTTAGGACATCTTTGTAACGGGAAACAAAAGAGAGTTCAAAGCTTAAACCATAACACATCTCTACAGAAATGCCACTGAAGTTTAAGGTCTGCTGACTGGGCCCATTAAGTTTGCCAGCTAGACCCACTTCTGCACAATGTATACCATACCTCTAGCTTGAGTTCTCCATGGGCAAGAAATGAGCAAGGAGACCAATGTTAACAGAGAAATTACAGGACAAACAAAAGGGAAAGCCTCCAAGAAATTCAGAAAATAGAATATCCAAGGGAAATTCTCCATCAAAACTGAGCATTAATATTTTTAGTGGATTTTGTGTATTACTTCAGACAACAAGGTTCAAAGAGTAATTTTGTTGTTCTTGCAATCTATGCCAGATTTACAGAACTCAGAATCTCAGTAATATAAAAGCACATAATTTATTTTATAATCTTAGTATATCACAAATATTTATCTTCTCTACTTGTAAGACTCACTTCTACCAACTTATTATAAATGTCCATGCCCTGTTATTGCTTCAGGATTTTAAGAATGCGTTTCCTTCTAAGCCTGAACTTCTACGTGGAAGCTGGTGTGAATCTTACCATTTGCTTCAATGAGCACAAAATTCAAATTAATTTGAAGAATGACTCAGGGGGCTGCCACACCTTGTGCTTTCCAACAGACATTCAATGCAGCTCTGGGAGCAGGTCCCAGAGATAAAGTTCCTTAAAAACTACTTAAGCTTATAACTCCCCCTGAAATCAATCTTCTAATCTGCTCATCAGTGGATTAAACCTCTTAAACTGCTAGTGGCTCTTACTTAATTTATAAGGGGATAGTGCCAGGTCATGGAAAAATTTTACATAATTAGAGACAATAGGAAGAGGAACCATATATGACTATTTAAGCCTACAAATTGATATTTAAAAAAAAAAAGTACATTATCATAGAATCATAGACTGGTTTAGGTTGAAAGGGACCTTAAAGATCATCTAATTCCAACCCCCCTGCTGTGGGCAAGGACACCTCCTGCTAGACCCAGTTGCTCAAACCCTTATCCAACCTGGCCTTGAACACTTCCAGGGGCAGGGCCTCCCCAGCTTACCTGGTAAGCCTGTTCTGTGCCTCACTAGCATCGTAGTGAAAATTTTCTTCCTAATATCTACTCTAATCTCCCCTCTTCCAGCTTGAAGTCATTACCCCTCAGCCTATCACTATGTGGTCTTATAAAAAGTCCCTCTCCAGCTTTCTTGTAGGCTCCTTTCATATACTGGAAGGCTGCTATAAGGTCTCCCCAGAGCCTTCTCATCTCGAGGCTGAACAACACCAACTCTCTCAGACTGTCTTCATAGCAGAGGTGCTCTAACCCTCTGCCATCTTCGTGGCCCTCCTGTGGACCTGTTCCAACACCTCCATGTTGGGGGCTCCAGAGCTGGATGCAGTACTCTGGGTAGGGTCTCACAAGAGATAAGTAGAGGGGCAGAAATCACCTCCCTCAACCTGGCAGCCCTGCTCCTTTTGATGCAGCCTAGGATATGGTTGGCCTTCTGAGCTGTGAGCACATATTGCTGGCTCCTGCTGAGCTTCTCATCCACCAACATCCCCAAGTCCCTCTCCTCAGGCCTGCTCTCAATCCATTCTCTGCCCAGCCTGTATTTGTGCATGGGGCTGCCCCGACCCATGGGCAAGACCTTTCTCTTGGCCTTGTTGAACTTCATGAGGCTGGCATGCGCCCACCTTTCAAGTCTGTCCAGGTCACTCTGGATGGCATCCCTTCCTCCACCTTGTTGACCACTCCACATGGCTTGATGTTGTCAGCAAACTTGCTGAGGATGCACTCCGTCCGAACATCCATGTCAGCAACAAAGATCTTAAATAGTACTGGTCCCAGTACCAACCCCTGAGGAACACCACTCATCATGGCTTACCACTTGGACATCGGCCCATTGACTGCAACATTTTCAGTCCAGTCATCCAACCAATTCCTTAAGCATATTCTTTGAAAATAATTTTAGGGATGTCACCCATGTGAAACTAATAGAACCAAATCACATGAATGAAGTGAGACTCAAGCTTACAGAATTCCTGAATTAGTTTTGCAGCAGTGACTGTTCTCTTTGAAAAAATTTAGCTCTATTTTATTCTGAAAGTATCAAAGCCCTGCTAAAGTATACTGGCAGGTAATTTGAAGAAGAATATGTAAATAATTTGTCATGAGTTATTTTCGGTTATCTTCATCAACATACTAAAGACAGGCCTATTTTCACATAATTTCATAATAACAAGTTGTCTGCTTCCTAACACAAGCACTAAGAAGAAAAACTGAGGATATTATCAGTATATCACAGCCACAGAAGGGTGGATCTCATCAAAAACAAAATAGGACACAACAACAGCAAAGTCTGAAGAAGGCCAGTGGGAAAAAAATGACACCTTGGAATAGATTCCAGAGTCAAAAGTATGGACCAGCTATCTCTCACCAGCCAAGTTTGATGCCTACACAATCCCAGAGCTTTGCCAGGCCTATCACTTGCTGGCTTTTGAGGGTTGCTCTTTCTGAGCTTCTTTTGAGGGAGGGAAAATTGGTGAAGTATGCAAAAGTAAACAATATTTCCGAAAGCAGACTTCTGGTTTCTTAATTATAGCAACACTGTACACTACATAACCATGTTTTTAAAGGCATTTCAGTTCTAAAATCTGCTAGAGGTCACCTCCCTGAAAAGTCTTAAAAATCAGTGGGAACAAGATCCCCAGCCACCATGATGGAAGTTGTTCTTGTTTTTATTCACAAGCATTTCCGGGATACTTTCCTTATTCCCGTATTTCTCTTTAGTTCCCAGCTTAGTTCCACTGCCTCTGTTACGATTAAGATCCTGCTGTCTTAATCAGTCCTGAGTGTCCATGAGTAAACTGTAAGAACAGATTCTTAAATGATCACTGATATCAATGACCAAGCATTAAGTGTTTCAAAAGCCAGAGAGTCACATGGCAAATACCTGCATATGCTTTCCCTAATGGGGTCCAGTCCTAGGTTTGATACAGGATATACTTGCAAATGTGTGTGCTGATATCTTAAACCAGAAGGTAGTTGCTTACAAGATGATGAGACAGCAGGTATCAGAACCGTTAAATTTGTCCAATAGGCTTTTTTTTTTTTTCAACAGATTAATAAATGATTCTTAGATCACAATAGCACTAAATAATTAAAAGGCACAGAATAAAGAGCGAGCTTATCACAGCTACTGTGTTATTCTTGCTTGTACACATCAACATTATGGTTTTGTATAACAATTTTCTACCTATCTTTCATGGCCTAGATCACTGTATTTTTGAAAGATGCCTTCTCTGGGAGCTAATTGAGTTTCATCTCTGTGAGTGAGCTGGTGTCTGACACCGACAGACTGCAGAAGGCCATTTCTTCAATTGCTTGAAAAGACTAAGGAGTCAGATATGACAAACTGCAGCCTGGAATACCTGGCAGCAAGGCTATTAGTGCTGCAATGCCAAAAATGCACAAATAAATTACTTATGCAACATACACTCACTTCATTTCTGTCATGAGACTTGCTGTCCTGAAACAGAAGTTGAAGCTTTAATTTTTCCCCCCATCACAGCTTGTCAGAGCTTTTGCAAGTTAAATATATTATTCATTCTATCTGAGACATAATTACTAGCATTCTTATTCTGCTTTTTGAAGTAAGCTTCCTTTTCATTTCTTATGTAATTTCCTCAGGACAAGACCTCAGCCTCTCATAAAACACACCTAATCACAGCAACTGTTACCCTTCATGTACAAGACTGTGAAGGGAGGAAAAAGTCTGTTCTATTTCTTTCTATAAGGCAATCTATCTGGTTTGATTTCTGCCCCTGGATATACTGCTCTTGAGAGACAGGGATGAGACTGGCCTCTCACCCAAAAATGCCACAAAATGGCTCAGGCAAGTAGTAATGAAATATAAAACCTTTTATGTTAAAGGTACAAACAAATCCAGCCAGCCTGATGCTGGTCAAAAATGAATATATTGCAAGGTCTATGCAAAAAAGTCACATCATTTTGTTGGAAAAAAATTTTCTCAGCCGCAGCTGACACCCTATTGGTATATTCAAACTACACATATTCAAGAGGACCGATAAACCTAAACTGGATTGCAACGCCAGTATGGTGGTTTCACTAAAGAAAAGCTAAGGCATTTCCAACACACTCTGAGTGTCGTTCATGCTCTAAGGTCAGCATTCATCCACGCCTAAGATGTTAGTCTGTAAACGCCATGTGCATTAAGGATCAGCTTTGGCTTTCTGAGGATAAGGAGACCTTAAGAGTATTAAGTATTGACTGCACTGATCTGAGAAGACATTGCTATTTTGTACAGTGTTTAAATATAGGATCAGTTTCTGCTGAATTAATTCATATGCCTTATAGCTTTGTTCATCTAGGACCATAAAGAGTTTTAAGAGCCTTCAAAGTTTTATGTAAAACATCAGCTAATCTCACAACATAACAAGAAGCTTAATTACATGTGAAGTATTTACAGATTTAATTTGCAAGCTCTAAGACTTTCTTCTCTAAACTTGTCAGTCCAGCATTTGACAGAGGTATTCCAAGATCATTTACAAAGATGAATTAAAGAAGCCCAAAGAATGATGACATAATCTGCCTGAAATATGTATACCAGCAGGTGGAATGGGTGGAGAAGTTTAGCATGATGCATGAATTGAGCTTTACTCACCCATTGTTTTTTCTAAAGAGAGAAAGAATTACTAGAACTTAATAATTTCTCTTCCATAAGGACTTCAGAGGGGAAATACTTGAGTGCCTTACAGGCATGTTCAAATGAATGCTGTAGCATCACACTGTCTACTATAGCTTCTTTGTGGATCCATATCCAGATTTACGAGTGACCTTCCTAATCCTCGTCATCTTAAACAACTCATGTCTCAGCTTCCCATCCCAAATCTGATTGCTATCTGGATTCAGTAACCAGCCAGAAATTTGTGCTATTCTACAACCAGATTAGAATGCTATGAACTTCTTAATGTCAGACTAAACCAGCAACATTATTTTATTGTTGTGGGCTGAATGGCATTAGAGAGAAGTGGTAAGCTTGCTATATACATTAATATGAAATCAAATGCCGTGCCAGCTCTGGAACAAAAATTAGGGCACACACTGAGTCAAATTCACTCGGAGTAAAATCTCATTGCCATCAGTAAACTTAAGGCCAGACAAAACAGCAAGATCAGGGCCTAGATATTTTTATTTTCACAATTTACTTATGAAAAAAAAAAAAAAAGAAAAGAAAAGGAACTGTAGTGGGTCTGAAGTGACAACCCTTGCACTGGAGCATATGGGTCCAGTATGAAGAGTGTTCAAGCTCATCTACAGCTAATGAAAATGCAAGAATTCACACAGCATAATTAGCTGTCAGACTATTTCACCTGTGAGGAAGTAAGTCTGACAAGAGAAAAAGCAGCTGTCTCACTGACAGCTGGAGTCACACCACAGTAAGATATGCAGTTTGTCTCTGGGGGCTCTATTTCACGCTCAAGTCAGAGAAAAAGAAGCCTCAAATTCATGTACAGAGGATATAAGCGGTCCTGCCAGTCTCTCTTAGTAGCACATTCAGCTGTCACACTTCCATTGGTACACGATGTTTTCAGGGGGGTTAAGGAAGTAGTGGGAATGTCGTGGTTTAACCCCAGCTAGCATCTAAGCACCACACAGCCACTTGCTTATTCCCTGGTGGGACGGGGGAGAGAATCAGAAGGGTAAAAGTGAGAAAACTCATGGACTGAGACAAAAGCAGTTTAATAGGTGAAGCAAAACACACACACACACGCAGGCAAAGCAAAACAAGGAGTTCATTCACTTCTTCCCATCAGCAGGCAGGTGTTCAGCCATCCCCAGGAAAGCAGGGCTCCATCACATGTAAGTTACTTGGGAAGACAAATGCCATCGCTCCAAATGTCCCCCCCCGCTTCTTTCTTCTTCCCCCAGCTTTTTCTGTACTGAGCATGATGTCACGTGGTANACACACACACACACGCAGGCAAAGCAAAACAAGGAGTTCATTCACTTCTTCCCATCAGCAGGCAGGTGTTCAGCCATCCCCAGGAAAGCAGGGCTCCATCACATGTAAGTTACTTGGGAAGACAAATGCCATCGCTCCAAATGTCCCCCCCCGCTTCTTTCTTCTTCCCCCAGCTTTCTGTACTGAGCATGATGTCACGTGGTACGGGATATCCCTTTGGTCAGCTGGGGTCAGCTGTCCCATCTGTGTCTCTTCCCGACTTCTTGTGCACCCCCAGCCTACTTGCTGGCAGGGCCAAGTGAGGAGCAGAAAAGACCCTGACACTGTGCAAGCACTGCTCAGCAATAATGAAAACTTCTCTACATTATCAACTCTATTTTCAACGCAAATCCAAAACATAGCCTCATACCACCTACTGTGAAGAAATTTAACTCTATCCCAGCTAAAACCAGTAAACTGTCCACCCCTTATTCCATCCCATTTACATCATGTTTGGGTCCCGCGGTACCATAATACGTCCTCATTAACCACCCATTCTGCCATAAAATGTTTGTGAAATGTTCATAAATATCCATAAAATGTTCACTGTGTTCACTTGGTCTATGACTTCGGACTTCATCTGTTATGGTGTTCATTCGGGCAAGGAGAGGTGGTGTGGTGTGTGGAGTTACTGGGCACCAAAAGTCAGATCATTGCTACACTTGCGCTGCTTTTTGTGAGGTATGGCCTTCATTGGTTCAGCTGGTATCTCCTGCAGTACATCATACAACATGCAACTCAAATCATGGGTTATAACAATTTAAAGGTCTATCCTTTACATTCTCCATCCCTGGTCCCTTTACGTATCTTGAGGTGCATAATGGACTCCCCCACCTATATTTTGGCTATATTTAGGGCTTAACTGAAGTTAAATCTTCTGTGATATTCTAGAAATTCAGAGAGCAGAACCTGAAAGAGCTCCAGGTCAGTATCGCTACGTAAGACAAGCAGGTGATATAAGTCACCTAGTTATCTCTGTTGAATACAATAGGATCACATCTGAATATATTTCTAAATGTTTCAGTGCAGAGGACCAGGAAAAGGGAGTTGTTGCTGTTGAATTCTAGACTCTGCCATTCACTTAATCCAGGCACAGCAATTGCTGCATATTTCTCAGTTTCTCCATGTATTAAAAAAAAAAAAAAAAAAAAGAATGCATAGCACTCACTCATTTTAAATGGACATGCTGGTCATGACTAAGATCTATGTGGTTTGAACTTCTAAGGCTTCACTGAGAGCCAAGTCAATGTCCTGAGCCAAAATTTCTTGCTTGGCATACCTAAACTGCACAGTTCACCTTATGCATACTACTCATCTTTTGCTAGCAGTGCAGCTGTGGGGTGAATTGAATAATATGTAATTTATTTTCTTCACAAACAGAAGACTACAGCAGGGTGACACCAGATGAAGGCCCCAAAATCTTTGTGCTTTGCATGATGCTACAGTTCAGGAGGACATAAGAATAAACTTGGCTGCCCTGTCTCCAGTAGCTATGCAGGGCAGGGATGTACAAATCAATCTGTTAGTGAAATTAAATCCATGGGTTTGTTAAAAAAGTACAAGTTTATAAGCTCAGCCATGAGTGTTCCTACAGCAATTAATTCTCCACACAAACCTGTATATTCTCATTAACTCTGCAAACAGACCTCCCGTAAGTTAGCAATCAGCTGCATGAAAGTGTTTCTTTCTGTGATTTAAAAATCTTTGCTTACAAAGGTCTTAATGAATTTTTCAGAAATGATGAGATGAAATAAATGGGAAACAAGGACAGCAGTCCTGGAAAACTGCATACCACCTCATGGGATGCCTTTATTTCCTTTCTTTGTTTAAGAGGCTTCAGCCAATGCGCAGTCTCAGCATCACTCTTTTTTACAACTCTAGTTTGTACCATCTCGTTTCCTTCCTGTCATTGTGTGCCGCCGAAAAGATTTTTTAAACAATCTTTTTTTCATGTTTTATTAGCTACACAAACAGTTGAACAGTCAAAGTTACGCAAGGCCACATTTCTTCCTCTTCTTTCCAGTGTGAGGCAGAGAGAATATCTTGCCCTGGGATGCGGTCAGCCATGAAGAAGGTGGGCAAAACAACAAGAATAAGCATTAAAATAAAGAATAATAAAAACAGACAGTGCTGCGTTTGTTGCTACCCTTTTAGTTACTAAGGTCTGACTTTACAAGGTCACAACTATTTTCAGCTGTGGACTCCCAGACCCCACAGAACCACAGAATTGTTTTCAAGCAAGCTGCGATACAAGTCTATGTGCATTTATGAGAATATCAGAAAAAATAGACAGGTGACTGAGAGGGAATTATGGAAGAAATGAGGAAGGAACTTGAAGGTGCTTGTTTTTATGGCAAGTTATCTATACCAGTATAAATTAATAAACCCACGAAGACTAGACATTCTTAGAGAATAAAACTGTCCAAGCGGCTTGTGCCGTGATCTGCCTCTTCCACAGGTAAAACTGTGCTGGTTTTATCTGGGATAGAGTTAAATTTCTTCATAATGGCTAGTATGGGGCTATGTTTTCAATTTATGCTGAAAATAGTGTTGATATGATACTGATGTTTTAGTTATTGATGAGCAGTTCTTGCACAGCGTCAAGGTCTTTTCTGCTCCTCACACCACCCCACCAGCGAGCAGGCTGGGGGTGCACAACAAGCTGGGAGGGAACACAGCCAGACAGCTGACCCCAACTGACCAAAGGGATATTCCATACCATGTGATGTCACGCTCAGCAATAAAAGTGGGGAGGAGGTTGGTGGGGTGACTGCTGCTCAGGGACTAGCTGGGCATCAGTCACTGGGTAATGAGCAATTGGTTTTGTTTGCATCATTTGTCTTTCTTGGGTTTTATTTTCCTCTCACTTTGCAATTGGTTGTTTTCTCTTTTCCTTGCAATTTTTTGTAATATTACTATTACTCCTTTTTAATTATTAAACTATTTTTATCTCAACCCATGAGTTTATTTCTACTTTTACCCTTCCAATTCTTCCCCCAGAATGGGGAAAGGGAGGGAAGCGAGTGAGCAGCTGTGTGATGCTTAGTTGCCAGTCAGGGTCAAACCATCACAAACTGTGACAAGCCAATCTGTATATTCTGCTGGAAAGACTTTTCTCCACACAGATCAAAGAACTCTTCACCCATTTAAAAAATATTCTCCTATTTAAAATAAACCGCTGTTCGAGCAACCTGATCTAGTGGAAGGTCCCCCTGCCCATGGCTAGATGATCTTTAAGGTCCCTTCCAACATAAATCATTCTATGAATCTGTGACTCTAAAATTCTATATTCACCTTATTACAGTTCCTTTAAAAACTGAGGGTCACGTGAGACACGGACATTAGAACTAGTTGGAAAAAAAGAAGGAAACAGTTAAACATTTATAGCATCCATAAGACTAACCTTTGTGTTCTAGTTAGGTACTTTACAGTTTTCCAATTTACTTTTTAACTTAATTTTTTAACCTATGTTTATAAAATATAACACTATCTTACAAAACAATATTACTTTATGTCCCTGCAACTAATTTGTACTTTATTATTTGCATGCTAAGTATGCATCAGTGGGCTTTTGGTCAGCATAAAACATAGATTGCCACATATCAAGCCATTTATCCAACAGAACAGTTTCATTTTATGTTTAATCAGAAGAAGTCAACAACAATGACCACAGTTAAAGGGCAGACAAATGTTTGCATCTATCCAGAGAGCAACATCTGAAATATTGCACATCCTTCAAAATCTGTTTGTGGAGAAAAGTGAACAATCATAAAAGTCCAGGTGGGACTATTTCAGCAACTATTTCATCCATCTGTGTTTATTGCTGCCCTGGCTTTTTGCTACCTATCACTCACATAATTTATGTAATCAGGGCAGTCTCGCTCAAAGCCACTTACCAAGCAGGATATAGAGGATACTGCTTCGCAAAAATCATTCAGTATTTCACATATGCTTTATTGTTTTCACAAATTAACTTGCAAATATAGGCGGGGATATATGTGTCTGGTCATTTTCCCTGCTCTAGCCTCACAAAGATATAACCCAATGTGTTTGGTCAGATACCCCACTAATTAGGGGAAATTCCAACTTTGTGGTGAGAAACTTCTTTGCGACAAAGAATGTGGTGATTCTTTGATGCTAGAATAGGCGTCTGGAACCATATTGGGTAGGGACAAATGCAATCAACTCTGTCACCTTTCCAAACTGGCCTTGTAGAGCAAAAGAAATTGACCAGCCTGAAATACAAACTTCTTAACCTATCAGGTCCTCACATCTATCTTCTACAGACAGCATTTTAACCACATATTGTAACTTTTCTACTAAATTAAGAAAAAATTGTCAGTGTAAAACACAAATGAAATATTAATATCCTGGTAGTTTTCTGGATGCTTGTTTAAATTGAAGAGAAAAAAAATCCTCCATAATAAGCCATATTTGCCTGGACAGATGTGTCTTTCTGCCCTTTAAAACCCCAGTAAGCAGCCATCTGACCCTAAAATCCATCCTTTTTTAGTTTAAACTTGCTTTAAATTTCTAAATACACCTGCCTCGCTCTTTCTGACATTATCTATACAGGCAGATCAAGTCACACTTTTTTTTGTCTTCTGTCCAGAAAAGGCTTAACAGTGTAAATCTGATGATGAGAAGGGTTTCAAAGTATGGTACAAATCCCATTAAATATCAGACTCTAACATTTTTTTTCATGATTGCAGGAAGATCAAAGGTCAAATCCCATCAGGTGAAGACATGATTTTCCCACTAATACTCATTCCCTCACCTTCCTCCCTCAAAATCATGGGAACAACTTCAAAAGAAAAGCAAGCTGAGTAGAAGCTACTGCTTCTGCTTTTTTTTCAGTTGAGTGAAGAGACAGAAAGGTGAATATTTCAGTTAGGATCTCTTTAAAAATCAATCTAACTATTCATTAGGAATTTCATCTTTTTCTGGCCTGATATCCAGTGCTATAATAAAATGAAGATATTACCATACCTAATCAGGACAATGATCTAACTAAGGTAACATGACATATCAGACAATTTGTCACCAAAATCTCTTAACCATTTAATGCAAAAAACTGTGATTCCACACAACAAGGTATTAAACATATGTGCCAATAATAAGGATTGTTAATTGAAGTTTAATGGGAAGGGAAGGGAAGGGAAGGNATATCCAATGTAAACCTCTCCTGAGGCCATTTCCTCTTGTCCTATCGCCTGTTACTTGGGAGAAGAGACCGACTCCCACCTTGCTGTAACCTCCTCTCAGATAGTTCTAGACATCGATCAGGTCTCCTCTCAGACTCCTTTTCTCCAGACTAAACAACCTCAGTTCCTTCAGAAACTCCACATAAGACTTGTTCTCTAGGTTCATTAGGCACCACCTAGGGGCAGGCACATCAGACTGGAAGACAAAGACCCACCAATTCAAATCCCTGCATCAGCCTTAGTAAATCACTTAACTTGCTGACTTCTTTCTCTTCAGCTACTCTGGACACAGATGCTCCTCTCCTTCGATGTCATTCTTAGTAAGAATTTTCTTTAGTAGGAAACTTTTCAATAATTATCACTCAGACTATCATTAGCATTCTCTCCTTTGTGTTTTAACACCGAAAGCTAATTTCCAGCAGAGTTCCTCAGTCAGTCCCTGCTTTTTTGCAACTTCTGGGGTCACTCTGCCTCCACAAACCTGGAGGCACTGGACCTCCTGAACAGGCAGCCTCCAGGAAAGGGTAGAGGACAAAGCAGCTGCAAAGAGGACAAGCACAACTATGACAACATCACTGTAGAAGAGAAAGGACTGTGGGTGATTTGATGCCATTTTTCTGGAAAAGGGTATAACTTTTAACTCAGCCTAGTGAAGCCCCTGTGACCATGCATTTATGGCAGGGGACAATTGCTAAGGGAGAACACTGACATCAGGATAAAGCCTGCAGTGGAGGGAGGGTCATCGTAAGCATCTCTACTGGCTCTGTTCAGGACCTGTTGGATAGGCAGACAAAGAAGAAGAGCAATCTCTAAAAAAGTTTGTGGAAATTATAAGTGTTAGAGGTATGGAACAAACTGGGGAAAACAAAGCCCCCCTACCACAGAAGGATTTATCATCCCATCCATGGGAAAAGAGGTGTACTGCTTTGGCCCAGCCCACAGGCCAGGGGCAGCAGACAGGGTTGAGACACAGAGCGGCACAGTACAAGGACAGTGGAGGCACTGGAGAAGGAACCAGAAGATTCAGACCTACCTTATTCACCACAAAAGGCATAATCAAGGCTGCAGCCATTAACAGGGCACATGAGAGGCAGCAAAGAAAGCGGGAAGCAGTTCAAGGCTCATGCCTTGCAACACTCCCCTGGAGAAGCATGAGAGAGAAAACAGCATTCATTTTATTAATCATGAAAAACAAGTGGTGAGAGAAGAAGAGTGTAAAACCTGGAGACAGCGGCAAGGGAGACCACAGCCCCTTGCTGCAGGCACTCAGAAAGCAGAGAGTGATTGATCACATCAGGACTAACACTGAGATCAAATGAGATGAATTGCAAGTTTCAAGCAAGCAAACAAAGCTCTGGAGATACTCGTTTCTTGCTCTGGGGTCACAAGAAGAATTGACTGAATGAAAGGGTCAATTCAGTCACTAAATTCATGTAAGAACAGCAGTGAAGTGGTGTGACAGGCAGTGCTTTATGCAGCTTCACTTACAGTGTTTCCATTGATACTGTTAATACACTGGTGTAAATTAAAATTACTGGATCAGATCAACTGTTTGTCTGAATGCAGCAACTGTATCCTCTCTGTGTCCATAAAGTCAAAGCCGTTCCCAGAGACTCTCTTCCCATAGCCCTGTTAACATCACTGAAAATTACCTCGTGCAGTCAATATAATAGGTGATATCGCACGTCTTGGCAGGTAACTTTTATCATTATAATTTGCTATAGATCCAGCATCGTGGGTGACGAGGAGGCAAAAAAATAGTAATGGCAAAAAAGCAATCTTTGGAAGTAAAAATACTAGTAAACAACAAATAGACATTAAGGCCTTTTGTTCTGAAGTGATGGAAAAAGGTATCTGTGGGTAATCTTACTCCCACAAGCAGAACTTACCTTCCCTTGTATGTAACCCTGTCTGTGCCACATATTACATGAATTACTTACATAAATTAGGCGGACTATGGAACTGGGAATAGTATAGGAAGCACTGAAGTGGCTAAAGAGAATCCATGTTAGTCTGAATTACCCCACTTTTTCAGTTCTGTTTTTGTTTTCTTGATAGACAGACCACCAGGTCCTGTTACTTTATCTCCAGGAGATAAGAAAGTGAAGGCCAAGACTAAAATTCATGACTAACCACTCACAACTTAGATAGGAATGGTTTTCTTACCCACTGAAATTCTTTTCCAAATGGGACCTTTTTTTCTCTATTTGGGGTTGAAAAACAGCTGAAAGGGAAAACACACCTCCCCCAGCCCAAGTCTTCATTTATCACTTGTGAAAGATGAGCCTACTATAAGCTGAGGTGATAGTTCTAGTTGAAGTAAGGGTCTGATGACTATAATGACTATAAAAGTAAGGAAAAAAATAGAAAAGGAAAAAGTTAAAAATGCACAATTCAAAAGGCAGAATATCCGTAACTTTAAAAAGGGGAGACAGAAGGATATGAAACAATGTGAGAGTCACTTCATTACAGGTCTACACAGTTTTCTCACCATTTTCATTATTATTTCTGGTAAATTCATAATAATAAATGGTAGCAGATCAATGTGGAGCACAATAATATTTGAGTCTATGAAAATTCCAGTATTCCACTATTCCACAATTAACAGAGCAGAGTTTACACAGATCATGATGCACCCCACTTGGAGAAAGAGCGTCATAGCATGATAAATTATGAGTCAAAATTATTGGAATTTGATGTAGCAGAACTAGCTGTTATACCACCACTGCCTATAGATTGGTTTATTCGGTTGCCCATCTTATTTTTTTGTTCTTGTAATCCTAGCTTATAGTATGCATGTAAAACAGAATCAATGGGAATGAGGACCAACTTCCTCATGCCATATTACATACTGAATTTTTACACAGATTTCATTGCTGATTTCAGTTTGGAGTTTCAGTTAGGAGTTTGGCATCACCTGATAGCACAATAAGTACCTTTGAATTTAAATATTTATTATTCCAAATTAATATCTGGCCATAAGATACAGCCATTACTTGTGATGAGATTATGTGATGGAGCAGAACTCTATGGGCTGGGCTGTCACTGGAATACTGGCAATGACAGCACCCAGCAATACACACAATGAGATGCTGTGGCACCTTATGTGAAATGAAACACAATCAGCAAAAAATTATTTTCTTTTTTACATCTTTTTCTGTTCCCTTTTTTCCAGTGGAGATAGCCATCACAGTTAAAAAGATGAACCATATTTGTAACAGAAACTACAAAATGTCTAAGAAAGCATCAGCTATACTACCAAAACAAGTAATTGATTTCATACCTTTTATTTGAGACTAAAAACACCCCCACAAACTGCTACTTTTTGGTTCAAATCTCACTGTATTTTTATTGCTATTTTACAACATAGAGGTCATGTTGATCAGGATAATTATTGTTCTTGCTGAAATCGACTGCGTTAACAGGCTTCTGAGTCACATATAAGAAGAAGCAGCTCTTTCATTTGTTTCACAACCCTATTAACCTTTCACAATAATGATGTTCTTCTTAAATTTCAGCATGGGTAACAAGGACCTGTTTTCCCAGTTTAATTCAATTTCTCCTGTTAATATTTGATTCTCCCTCCAACCTGCCACGCAGTATTGGTTTGAGTGACACAACAGGTTCTGCACTTCACCAAACCTGGATGACTTCTTTGCCTCTTGCTCTCTGCATTACAGGGTCAGCTAGTGTTTGCCCAGATGCACACTTGAACCCAGAACAGTCACTGAGCAGCATGGCAGCATGGTGTCTGGGTACCCCTGCCTGGTAAGGAAATATGTTCTGAATAGTTCCCAGATTTTAGGGTGACCGGCAGATTCTGTGCTACAGGAGTACAGGATGGTGTCAGGTCCTCCAGCCTGTTTTCCTGAATTTGACCCACCATGCACACAATCTGATGTCCACACCAGCATTCAGGAATTAGTTGTTGTTCCAATGCTGTGACAAGGGTGGCTTTCGTATCTGTATCTTCCTTGGTTTCAGAGATTCCTGGTGTGTTTCATGGACACTGGTCCTATGAAGGACTAAATATGCAGCTGTACCAGCTAAACCTCCAGGTTTCGGTACAGTAACATTACTTTCCATAAATTGTCCCATTGGTCTCAGTAACCAGTCAACACAGTCTGGGGTGTCGTGTTTGAACTTTACAGTGTCTCAGTCAAAGGAAAATAGAATCAATAACTTCCATAAAATATGTAACATAAATATGTGATTATATTTGTGTAGAGATATAAAGTTATGCATTTGCTAATGGTAATGTGTGCCTAAGAATCACATGGAAAACAGTTAAGCTTCAAAAATTCCATTTAAAAACTTGCCTAAATCTTTTGCCCATGAGAATTTCTTCTTTCCTCAAGTTGTAGTGAAAATTTCATGAAACATGAAATGAATCTTGGGGAGGGAGGGGGGACTGGGAAGAACAGCAGTCCTTCAGTACGTGTGCAAATCCAATTATCACTGAACCAAACAAATCCCACATATTCAATACCAACTACTACTTTCTTTCCTAGGGCAAGCATTCTCAAATGTTTGCAGGTAATTTAAAAACTTTTGGTAATACATGCACACTGAAGACACCAGCAAGACAAAGAAATTCCTATCTTCAGGCTCCTGTGACAGCTAAGCAAAAATTTTCCAAGGCCTTCTTGCCCCATGTTTACAGTATCAGACAAGTACTGTCCCTATTAAGAAAGCCTGATAGAAACTGAATATGCAGAAATTCAACATGATGTTATCAGACTTTGATTTCTGTTCTTTTGTCTTCCAGAGAGAATGAATCTACTTCTTTTGGTTTCAAATCAGAATAGCTGGATGGACTACTCCTGTTGATTACATGAATCTTGGAATAATCTTCCCACCAAAATGCTAAGCGTTGTCATTCCTATGGCGCAGGGTAACAAGACTAGCCAAATCACCTTAAGAAATTTGGGGCCAGGCAAAAAGACAATTGTCACTTTGTTTTGGTGTTTGGTATAGCACAATTTCCATTTTGTAGACAACTATATACTTCTACAATGCAAATAATAATGGGTTAAAATATGCATAACTTGTCTGTGTGTAACCCCTTAACACCAAGTTCTCACCTTGAAAATAATGTAAAATTTCCCTGAGGGATTCCTTCTGGAAACCAAGGTTATTTTGCATTTATTTCCAAAGGCATTTGGACTCCCTTTTTAGAATATTTTGTGACGTTTCTTTCTGACCCTGACAAATGCTTCTTTCATTGTTGAAAATAATTCAAGTTAACAAAGAAGCCAATGTACAAAGGTTTTGCAAATGCATGTATCTATGTAAAGTTGAGTTTAATCACTTATTGACTCATCCAGGTTCTTCTACACTGCCTGCCAAAGCAGTTTTAATGTGGAAAAGAAAAGAAAAATACCAAAGCTATGGTCCTAATGGCAAAGTCATTTGCAGTGATCAACTACCATTCATATGGTTTTGATGAAAAATGACTTACAAATGGTGATTTCATCAAGAAGATAAAGTACTCTTAGTTACACTTTGACATGCAGAAAAAAATTACAATGTGATTGTGGTTTCCATAATGCTTACCCAAGCTTCTGAAGCACTTTTTGATTCCTCTTCTGCATGTTTTCTTCCACGTAGTAGGTACATTTTGCAAGTTTAGAATTAAGTTATCCATATCTCCTTTGCTATCAAACAAAGCATTTCTGTCAAGCCAAACACTGAAACTACCCAAAAGGTGGCTCATTCTTGTTTACTAGCTAAAAAAAAATCAATCACCAAGTCATGGACATCCACATGCATTTAAACATTGAGGAAAGAGGTAAATTGGGCTGACATACATCAGAGACTAAGTTCTTAGCAGTTCAGCTATCAAAGTTACATTAATTTGCCTGAGAAGTGAGCATTCTTTGTGATTTCCTGAAACACTACGGAATAACAGGATTAATCCTCGTTGATGACATGTATTCTGCAGCCAGGGAGAGATGTATGACTGCAGCACACTACAGGATTAGACCCTCAGTTTCTCAGTCAGACCGTAGACAAAGGTTGTGGGTGTGAAGCAAAGGAAAACAAAGTTGTTTATCTTGAACTGACTGTGATTCAAACATAAAAAATTACTATTGCTTGCGGTAGACTTGAACTCTGTAAGAGCACACAACTTTTTCCCAAGTAGTAAACTCCCTGAAAAAAAATCTAGTTACTCCCTAAACTCTGTTAGTTATCATCTTATTGTATAATAAGTATACATGATCCTGTAAGCTATGATGAAGGTAAATGAGATGGACAGAAAAAAGGGAGAGAGGTATCCAGGAGATGAATGATGTGACAGCTGTGTCCCGCACACTAGAGCACAGTGGATTTTTTGAAAACTTTTATTACTGTAGACAAACTCAGTTCAAACACTTCAAATATTTTGCACATCAGGTCAGTCTGCACACAAACAAGAAAAAATTATTACCAAATTACCTTCACTCAGCAACAACTCCAAAGAAAGTAGACATCACAACAAGAACTTGACGTTTCATGGATTTCCACAATGTTTTTAAGAAGGTTTTGAAGAAGGGCACCAGGATGAAACTGTAACTCACTGCACCTTTATTTCCCACTTTACTTCTATCCATGGTGACTTAGGAGAAGAGCATGATTCCTCTCCAAGAATACACCCCAGGGTTAAGAAAACTTGATATCTAGTCCATTTCATGACAGGTTCACTGAGCGAACTTTAAGACTCTAATGTCTTCACAGTTTACTCCTTAATTAGTAGGGTGACTAGTACTTCTTTTGTCTACACTACTTAAATACCATGAAGAGATTTGAATCTGTGCAGGGCTATGACTTGGTTTGGTGTAACCACAACACAAACAAGCTATGTCTGTCAGCTAGCCTTCACATGGGCTAAGAAACCCTGAGAACATGGTCTAGAATGAGCACACAAAAATGGGCATTATTTGTTCTTACATATACATGCCTACTTTTTTGATAACTTTGAAGCACACAGAAAGTACTTTTCAGTCATGGTGATTGATTGCTGTTACACTTTCATCTAGATACTGAACAACACATTTTTTGTGGCATCGCTAGCCAAATCAGGCTTGCATGAAAAAGTCATAAAGCATGAGAGAAGCAGGAGAGAGAAAAAAGAAGAAAAGAGTAAAATGTTTGCTGACTGCATTAGCTATCAGGTGATCAGATTTCATTCACTAAAAGTTACAAATAAACCCAAGAAAATTTTGCCTGTGTAATAGCTGGACATCAGAACATAGGAAAGCTCCTGCTGCCTGCCTCCAAAAGCCAGAGATAGTTCATAAATGTGCCAGCACTGACAGTAATTTAGCAGACACCATCTGGCATACGTGTCACAGACCAGCCTTGCAGAGACTGGATAGTAAATCTTAAAGCTGTGATGTACCTTAGGGAGCCACTTGCGTTCAGTCATGAAAGAAATAAAACAAACACCATGGTCAGACAAAACTGCTCCAAATGCTGGTTTATCTTCTCCAAGTCTGGGGAAAGACAAGTTCTCCTTTCTCTGAGGGATTTTTGCTTATACACCATGGCCTTTTTAACAGCACTGTAATACATTTGTGGGACCTGCATGCTCCCTTTTTTATAACTGGCAGCAGAGGTGAAGAGCTGCAAGTTATTTTCAGTGTGAACTAGTCTTAGCAAGTCCATGCACAGATGTGCTCAATGCATTGATGTACATGAAGGCACAAGATCACACCCTGCAGAAGAAGACATTCGATATAACTTCCACTCATCTGAAGCAATTAAACCTGGTGCATTTAGAAAATGGAGCACTAGTCCACAGATTTATCTTTTCCACTCCTTTTCAGGACACGTAATTATTTATTACGAAGTTACTGATACCTGGTGCCATTTTTTGCCCTTTTGAATATAGTAACAATGTTTAGAAAGACCATTATGCCAAAGGCTCATGACACACAGCCTTGCACTACTACGGAACTGCCCTTCTGACCCATGGTCTAGCACCAAAGACCTATAAAGAAATAGCTAGAAATTAACATTTGGTTCTTTGCAGGACTCCTTTCCTCCAGCCCCATGTTCCCACAGCCTTTAAAAGACAACCATCTTTCTAACAGGTATGTTTTGAAGCCTGTCAGTTTCTGACAGTGGTGCACCTGGAGCCAAACCTGCATAAGGGCAGATTCTAACACGGTAGCCAAAAGCCCGCTTCAGAGAAACTGGGGTTTAGAGACATTTCATCTTCGTGGTCTTCAACTGAAGTCACAGACTTTTAACACTTCTGAAAAAATGCCCAAACTGTAATAGTACTGCTCAAGGAAATTATGACCAACAGTAGGTCCTAGTGTATCTGCTGAAACTGTTGCAGAGTTTCAGGTACATCATGAGTTCTCACTACCTAATGGCTAATAGTTAAGATGAGGAAAGATGATAATATTTCAGATTATTTGAAGAATATGTTCATGGCTTGAACACTTACACAACAACTCAGAAAGACACATCTGTGCTTCTGAAGAGATGGGCTCTCAGCTGCTTTAGGCAGGAATGGAATCCATACTAGAAGAAAACACCTTATATATAAGTCAGTTTTCCAGCTTCCTAAAGACTTCCTTGGACAAATAATCATCTTGATTTGAGTATCTCCTCTGCATCTGTGAAATGCATAAATCTTCTTTCCTGTCACTATTTGTCTACTGTCTGCCATAAGACTGTAAGCTTTTCAGGGCACAGCCTACCCTTTTCTGTGTATTTATACCCCAAGAAGACTCCAGTCATTGCATCCTGCCTCCTCTGTCACATTGCTGTTGGAACAAGTGTTGTTGTTTTGACAAATAACATATCATGTCTTTCTGCAGGTGTTCATGACAGCAGAGAAGGGTACTAGGGGACACTTCAAGGACATAGCAAAGCAGTTCCTGAGCAGTGGTTGGTCTAGAAAACAATAAGCACAGGTGGGATTTACAAATGCCAATGTGGCAGAGGAGAGCATTGCAGGTTATTACAAGAGTTTCTGAAACCCCCAACAGTATACTACAGGCTAAAGTCAATTGTGAGCTAAAAAATTCATCCAAATTATATAGACCAAAAGCAGAATTTAAATGAAAACAAATAGTTCAACCTCATTGTATTAAGAGACAACAACTATGATGTTCTGCTTAGAGTACTGTACCTCCATGATTTACTTTAATCTGCAGTCATTAGTCTACCCACTTGTCAGTGGCTTGTTACCTGAATACTGTAGGAAAATAAGTGTTTCATAATCAGAGTTTTTCTGGGCTCTCGCGGAGTAATTAAACTACATTGTATGATTAAATATAGTAGCAATCTATTATCTGTTTATGGATAAATAAAACTTGTTTATAGCACACAGGCTTTAATTCAGGCAGATGTACAAACAGTGTACTTCGGCAGTTCATATATGTTACTTCCTCTTTTTTCCGCCAGCTCCACATTACAAAATTCTGCGAGACCCAAAAACCCTCCAAATCTACCATGTACATTGTAAGAGGTGGGGCCTGACAGCTGGCTTGTCTTATTGGAGCCATACTAGAGAGCCTAGAAGAAATCTGAGATGAGTAAGGTCATTGCTGGCAAGTTTTATACTGACCATAGTCCAAAACAAATGTTACCAGCCAGATTCAATCTCTGAGCAACATGCTACAGTACTTTCATGGTGCCTTAAGCACGCTGAACCCTTTAATTTTTATTTAAATATTCTGGCTTCATGCTAACAGTTCTATTCTGTCAATTTCTGCACAAATCCTAGAGCTGTCACTTCAAATCATAGAACTGTTTGGGTTGGAAGGAACCTTTAAAGGTCATCTCGTCCAACCCCCATGCAATGAATGTTTCCAGGGATCCGGCATCTACCACCTCTCTGGGC
>VZSF01002741.1:18289-33208 GCA_013398295.1 Chionis minor
AACGGGGCCATAATGAGTGAATACATGGCTGGGGATGATTGAGGATGCTGGCTCCAGGGGAGAAATCTTTCACCAGCCTGGTAGTGGTGTGGATGCTGATTTTTTTTTTTAATTTCCACCACCACCACCGCCCCCCCCACACTTCTCTGCAGTTTTAAGCACGCGGGAGACAAACTTTCCCTGGATGTCTTGGTGGCAAGAGATGGGTGCTGAGCATCAGCATCCTCCTGTTTTTCGCCCCCTCCCCGCTCTGGGAACACGTGTCGGGTGTTAGTGATGCTGCCTGTTCCCCAGACAGGCTGCCACCCTCCAGTCTTCGGNAAAGGGAGGGTGCCGGGAGGATGGGACCAGTCTTCCTCCAGTGGTGCTCAGTGACAGGACAAGAGGTGATGGGCACAAACTTGAACACAGGACATTCCATCTGAACATGAGGAGGAACTTCTATACTTTGAGGGTGGCAGAGGACTGGAAGAGGCTGCCCAGAGAGGTGGTGGAGTCTCCGACTCTGGAGACACTCCCAACCCACCTGGACGCCATCCTGTGCAACCTGCTGTAGGTGGACCTGCTCTGGCAGGGGGGTTGGACCAGATGATCTCCAGAGGGCCTTTCCAACCCTGGGGATTATGTGATTGCCAAGGAGAAGGTGGACCCATTCGAGGCTGTGTTGCGAACTCCATCATGGCACAAGGCACGGAGAAAACTCCAGTGGAGTTATTTCTTTAAAAAAAAAAACAGCTACAAATCCCAGCTGGCTTGCTTCGGGATGGGAAATCCAGCTCTTGGGGATGGGAAAATGGTGCAGAGAAACCCGTGGCGGAAACCTCATGGTTCTTTGTGCCTGGGACAAAGAGTTGGTTTGGAGTTACAGGGAAGAAAAGGAACAGGGCTGGGGGGCGCGGGCACGGTGAAGGTGTTGTAAGATGGGTATTGGGACCTAAAGGTAGCCGNTTTTTAATTTCCACCACCACCACCGCCCCCCCCACACTTCTCTGCAGTTTTAAGCACGCGGGAGACAAACTTTCCCTGGATGTCTTGGTGGCAAGAGATGGGTGCTGAGCATCAGCATCCTCCTGTTTTTCGCCCCCTCCCCGCTCTGGGAACACGTGTCGGGTGTTAGTGATGCTGCCTGTTCCCCAGACAGGCTGCCACCCTCCAGTCTTCGGCCTCTGAGGGTTTTTAGCCTTATTTTCCCCCTGCTCATTCAGCTTGCAGTTAGGAATACCTTTTATGTGCCGAAGACTTATAGTTCAGCCTGAATATGTTATCAGTGCCGGCGTTTGATAAGTTTTCTGCCTCGAAGCCCTGGGGAAGCGCCTGTTCAGGGTCGCTGGAATAGATTTTCCTCCTCTTTCCTGGCTGCCTAAGAATAGCGTGGTCTTTACTTACTCCTTGACTGAACGGAATTACTTTCATCAGTGGAAAGAAAAATGCGCAGCCTAACCGGCGTATGTCCATAAAGGCTTGTGGTGCCTCTCCCCACTTTCATAAATTCATAAACAGGCGGCAGGATGTGCTGTTAGGAAGGAATAAATCTCCAATTATTCGGATGAGCTTGGACCGTCTGAAGGAGGCGGTAGGGGAAGGATGGAGTCTTTGTCTGGGTGGGCTGCGGGGCTGGTGGCCTCGTCTTGGATGGAGGAGGTGGTTGAGGGTGTTGGCAGTGGGAGAGGCGAGATGGTTTTATGTGGATGGTGTAAAGGGGAAGTGGTGGAGGTACCAGGACATTGGATTTTGCAAGAGGAGAGATGCTGAAGCATCCCTTGAACAGGCTTGCGATGGGGCTTGGCACTGACCATCCTCTAACAGCCGCAAGAAAAGTGCAGTGCCTGGAAAAGAAGGTTGTGGGTTTTTTCCCCAAGCTGGCCTCTTGCTGCTCCCCTTTGCACCCTGCTCCTGGGTCCGCATCCTGGTGGGATGTGGTTGCAGTGCTGGGATAGAGGAGACCCGCTGCATGTGGGGTGTGGATGGGTGGTCTGGCTTAGTGATGTCTCGACCACCCATTGGGATGTGCCGGGGTGGCTTTGTGGAGGGATTTGCGGTTTAAAATGCTGTCGGGGTGGGCATTTGGGGGCAGCTTTTCCTGGGCAAAGTGAGGACGTGGCGCTTCTTGGAGCAACCCCTGCCCCAAACCATGGCACTTGAGCTAACATGTACGTGGTGGGGGCTTGTGCCACCCTCCTGCCCCTGCCGGGAGGGTGATACAGGGGTCCCTGTTGCAGTTTGGTGGGCAGGGGGAGGTACCACCGTAGCGTTGAATGCTGAGCATCTACGGAAGGAGCCCTGTGTGCATTTAAAGAGCCTGTAGCTCCCGTTTCAAGCTGTGAGAGTCAATCCATATCTATTTAAAGCACTTCAATAAATAAAGATACTAAATAAAATCGCAGCGGCCCTGTACTCTCTCCCTGCTTCTAGGGATCTCAGCCTCCATGTTTCGCTCTGGGGGCGTCTTCAAGCAAAGGTGGGGAAGGGATGGGGGGCTATCGGGACTCTAGTTTGGGGTGGACAACTTACACCCTGCAGGAGCGGTCTGGAGCGCGATGTCAACCCTGGGCATCTGCAGTGTGACAGCAGCCAGGAGGTCAGGATGCTCCTTTCATCACCCCAGATGATGACAGTGGAAAGGGGGGATGACGACAACACACGTTTTCTTACAGATGCTTTATTAAAGGCAGTTTCCTTGCCTTCCCCGGCACAACAGAGAAGCTGGGATGGTGTGTGTGCTTAGTTGTGTGGGTGTGGGGTTTTTTTTTATTTCCCCTGTGGCAGGGAGGTGACAAGTGGGAAGCTGTCGTTGCAAGCCCTCTGCAATGCTAATGGGAGTTGCAGGTTGGCGCTCCCCAGAGTTTTGGGGTTTGTTTGTTTGGATTTTTTTGTTTTGGTGTTTGGTTTTGGTTGGGTTTTTTTTTTTTCTCCCCCTCCTTCCCAAAGACTAACCAGGGAACACTTGTTGAAGGATAAAATTAAAAAGCCCATGGCGGTTTATTTTTGAGGACGGAGTGTTTGCTTTCACATCGTGCTAGAGGGAATCGCTCTGCTACTGTCAGCAAATAAATAAAATAAGAGCTTTGTTTTAAATTAGACTTTCTTCTGGTAGCTAATTAGGCGAGCTGATACCTGCAGTTGCATTACAGAGGCACCGACTGTACTGTGCATATTTGAGGCATATGGCTGGTGTTGGCAGCTTCTAAATTTCATCAGCCCCCTATTTATGTATGTTTTTTGTTTAATTGAATGCAAATTCCTTGGGGGTCTGATACCATCAGCCAGGTCCTCCTTGGGTGGATGCCTGTGAAACCCCTGGCTGGGATGAAGCCGAGGGCTTATGGCACTGTGTGGCAAGTACCAGTTTATGGCTGGTGTGATGCTTTCCAGCCACTCTGGGGAAGGGTCTGTGTTCTGAACTGCAAAAATAAACCACTTTGAAGCTCTTTTTTGGGAGTTGGAGCATCCGGCCCTTGTAGTGGGAGGGAGCTGGGAGCGCCGGGCTGGAGCCATGGCTCCCGTCCTGCCTGGCAGGAGCAAAGCCAGCAGCTTGGCTTTCGCCTCCTCTCTCCTTCTCCCGGCTGTTAGGAAGCTGCTGGAAGTTCCTGTTGGTCCTGTTGGTGATGGAGATCAGCCCCCGGGCAGCTCTACCTGCCAGAACCCCCCTCGCCAGGGAGGAAGGCTCTGGCTGTGTGTGGGGGGGGGGATCCAGTCTTCCTCTCCCTCTCACCCTGTTCCCATCCTGGAGGGTCCACAAGTGAGCCCTGAAGGTCTTCAGCTTTTTTTTTTTTTTTCTTTTTGTCTTTTTTTTGGTGGAGGGGGACGAAGATGGCTCACAGCCCTCACCCTACATCTTTATGGGTGGGAGGGGATGGAGAGCTGCCAGCCAGGTTAGGGGGAAGGTGGCTGTCCCAGGATGTCACATCATGTCCCCCAGGCCCATGCCTGGGGGGATGAGCCCAGCCCTGGCTTTATTTTTTTTTTGTTTTGTTTTGTTTTTTTTTTTTTTGGAGCCGGCCTATCCACGGCTTGACTCTACGGGGCAATTAAGCAGAGCAATTATCCCCCGGGGATAATTATACGGCTGGCCTTGCGCAAGGGCGAGTGGTTGCTTCCGACCCCTCCCGGCCACCCCAGCGGAGACTGGGCTGGGAAAAGGTGGCTCCCGGCGGGATCCCCGTCCCCCGCCTTCCTGCCCTCCCCTTCCCTGCTCCTGCGGATCGGGTGCTGCGGCGAGTTCTTCCTCCCATTCCTCCTCCTCCTCCTCCTCCTCCTGGAGCTATGGCAGGGGCAGCCCCCATCCCCGCATTCCTCTCGGGGAGGAGATAAGGATCCTGGCTGGCGCCGGGGTTTCAGCTGCGATCCCTGATTAGCGGCAGGCGCCGGGGCAGAGCCCCAGGCAGCAGATAAAGAGGGATGGGGGAGCGGAGGGGAGGGGAGGGGGCTGCCCTGCCCCACAGCCCCCCCTTTCTCTCCCCCACCCCCCCACTCCACTTGAAAGGTCGTCTGTGGGGGTTTTTTCCCACTCTCGTGGCTGCCGGAGAGGAGTTTCGGACAGGGCTTGCGTGGGGATGGAGGGGGATAAAGGGACAAGGAAGGTGGCCTCAACTCAGCGGCGTGGTTCACAGAATCCCCGTGGGGGTTGGCGGGGATCTCTGGAGATCATCCAGTCAAACCTCCCAGTCAGAGCAGGATCACCCAGAGCAGATTGCACAGGACGGTGTCCAGGCAGGTTGGGAATGTCTCCAGAGTCGGAGACTCCACCACCTCTCTGGGCAGCCTCTTCCAGTCCTCTGCCAGCGTCCAAGGAAAGTTCCTCCTCATGTTTAGATGGAACTTCCTATGGTCAACTTTGTGCCCGTCACCTTTTGTCCTATCACTGGGCACCACTGAAAAAAGACTGGTCCCATCCTCCCAGCACCCTGCCTTTAATTATTTATGAGCATTGATGAGATCCCCCCCCTCAGTCTGCTCTTCTCCATTCATTGCTTTCCATCCTTGCTCAGCAGCAGATTACCTCCNAGATGGAACTTCCTATGGTCAACTTTGTGCCCGTCACCTTTTGTCCTATCACTGGGCACCACTGAAAAAAGACTGGTCCCATCCTCCCAGCACCCTGCCTTTAATTATTTATGAGCATTGATGAGATCCCCCCCCTCAGTCTGCTCTTCTCCATTCATTGCTTTCCATCCTTGCTCAGCAGCAGATTACCTCCCAGCACAGCACTTTGCCTCCTATTCATGGCTGGGTGAGGCTTTGCCACAGGGATGCCACCACGAAGCACACAATGATGCTGTCCTCCCCTGCAAGAGGTGACTTTTGCGTGTCCAACATCACGTGTAATGGTGCAGCAAGTGCTGTGTTGCATGGGTCACTGCCATGTTGTGTGCTTCTCCCACCAGCCCCTTGCATTGCCTGCCTTGGCCTTGCCCAGCCCCTTGCGTTGCCCATCTTGGCCTTGTCTGCCCCGCACTGGCCTCTTGCGTTGCCCATCTTGGCCTTGCCCGTCCCCCACTGGCTCCTTGCGTTGCCCATCGTGGCCTTGCCCGTCCCCCCACTTGCGTTGCCGGTCTTTAAGTTGCCCATCTTGGCCTTGCCCGTCCCCCACTGGCTCCTTGCGTTGCCCATCGTGGCCTTGCCCGTCCCCCCACTTGCGTTGCCGGTCTTTAAGTTGCCCATCTTGGCCTTGCCCGTCCCCCCACTTGCGTTGCCGGTCTTTAAGTTGCCCATCTTGGCCTTGCCCGTCCCCCACTGGCTCCTTGCGTTGCCCATCGTGGCCTTGCCCGTCCCCCCACTTGCGTTGCCGGTCTTTAAGTTGCCCATCTTGGCCTTGCCCGTTCCCCCACTTGCGTTGCCGGTCTTGAAGTTGCCCATCTTGGCCTTGCCCGTCCCCCACTGGCTCCTTGCATTGCCCGTCCCCCGACTTGCGTTGCCGGTCTTGACGTTGCCCATCTTGACCTTGCCTGTCCCCCACCGGCTCCTTGTGTTGCCTATCTTGACCTTGCCCATCCCTCACCAACTCTTCAAGCTGGGCTTGGCCAAGGTGCCCCCTGAGTTTTAGGGCAGGGTCTCTATCAGTTGGGTGAGGCCAAGACCAGACAAAAGCTCTTATCACCCTTGTGTCTCGGCTGTGGCATCTCTGTATGCAATTAAACCCCATGTGTCTCCTCTCTGCCAAGGAATCTGGAGGCGAAGGAAGAGGCTTATCTTCCTGCCGGTGACTGGAATGCTCTTGCAGCCCAAAGGCATTTCTCTGCTGTGCTAATGCCGAGATCTGGGGGGAAAAAAAGACAGAGAGTTTTGCCATCTCTTTTCACTATTAAGCTTTTAAATAACAGTGCAGCATCCTGGGGAGGGGTGGTGGGTTTTAGGGTTGTTTTTTTTCCTTAACTCTTTTCCCTCCTCCAAGTGTGACTCTGGGCTGATATCCTAGGAATGTGATCTCTCAAGCTTGTAAAGCCAGCTTCTGGCCTCCTCCTTTCTCCTCCTTCCTTCCCAGGCATTAAAGAGCCAGGCCTTAGGGATGAACTGGTGGGATCTCGCATCCACTGGGATGTTCCACAACATATGGGGCCTCTGGTTTCCGGTGTGATCTCTCTGAAGCCTCCTGCATTAATATTTGATGCTCTTCCTTGGGGTGAACATTAAAGAGAAATGACCACCACCAAAAAAATAAAAGGTGCCTTTTTGTTTTTAGTGGGGAGGGAGAAAGAAGGAGCGGGGAAAAAGCTGAAATGCAATCGTTTTTTATGGCTTCCTGGAACGGCTTGGATGTGGGTTGGACAGCAGCGGGTTAGGAGCAGAAGGAGCAGATAGCCCCACCATCATCTGCCTACTTGCATCTTTCCCTTTCAGGTCATAAATATAAAACCACTACTTGAAAAACAAAAAGCTCGTTAAGCTGTCAGCGGGCTCCCTCTTGGAAAGGTCGTAAATGTGTCTCTTAGCAGCATGGCTTTTGTTCCTGTCTCGTCTGGGGCGTAGGCACCAGGTCCCCTACCGGGCTGGAGGGAGATCACTGCCCAGAGGGACACCAGTAGCTTGTGGGGAAGCCCAGACCCCATAAACAAGGGGAGGAACATCCCGCCACCACAAATTTGAGGCTCCCCATCCGTTCTTGACCTGTGCCTCAGTCTTCCGCGTGGACCTTGGAATATCACCTGGTGGAGCTATTGGTGGAGCTCGGAATATCGGCTCCAGGGGAGCTGAAAGTGAAGCACAAACTCTGCACTGGCTCTGCAGAGCGTTGGCTTCTCTTACAGAGCTTCTGGTAGGGTGGTAAACGAACAATAGAAGATTTGAAATTAAATTAAGGCTTGGGGGTAATGGCGAGCTGGGTGTAGGGACGAGTGTCGTGGAGGGTGGTGGAGCATCTCCGCCAAGCGTTCTCTGAGCTTCATCAGGTTTATGGTGGTGTTGGCAAGGCCAAGCGGTAGCCCTTGGTGACTGTCCTGCGGCAGGGGCAAGGACACAGGCTCCTGCCTCCGCACCACCTCATTGATTTTATTTGCGAACAGCTCAGCTCAGCTCCTTGCAACTTGCTGAGGCGGGTGTTAGGGATGATGCAAATAAACAGCACAGCAAACAGCAGAGAGGAGGAGGAGGTGGTGGTGAAGAGCGTCCTCTTGCCTTCTCCTGGGAGATGGTCTCCAAAGGAGCAGCCAGGAGAGGGTTGGTTGGGCTTTTGCGGCTGGTGGTTGATCTAAAGGCAGGTTGATTTGGGATGTCTGTTGTTCTGGTGGGGGTTTTCCGCTCTCTCCAGCTCCATTACAACTAGAGAGAATGACTTCGGAGATCCTTTCCATGCCCTGGTGAAGAGGTTGGATGTGGGGATAGAGAGGGAGACCCGAAGTGGGTGCTGTCGTGACTCGTGGACATCGGGCAGCTACCATGGGTGCAGAAGGAACCCACCCACGTGCAGAAAGGATACCAGTATTTTTATAGCCAGTTTTTCTTCCAGGGGGAGTTTTTTCCACGCTGAGAGTAAGGCCGTGCATCCCTGTGATGTGTTTGTCATTTCGGGCCCCGATATTTTTTTTTTCTTGGTTACACCGTGTGCTGAAAATGCAACCACTCTCACATTAACATCTAATTAGCAGCAGCTGAAAAATAAAAACGTGCCTGAAACAGGAGGAGAAAGAAAAGGATGAGAAATTAAAGATGCAAAAGACCTGTTAGATCATCTGGCCCTTCCTTCGGAATTGTTTCGGAGGTGTTTTGTCCAGTCTTGCTCAAAAGTCTCCAGGGCCATTACCACTTCCCTCGGGAGGGCGTTTCATTGTGTATTGAGAGAAACCTTTATAAATGTAAAAAGCTTTATACAATTGAGGTAGAAGAAACAGATTGAGTCATTGTATTGTTCTTTGTAATCAGCTTTGCTTTTCATTAATTTCCTCCCCAAAGCCTTATTTAGGCTGGGAATTGTAAAGAGAAAAGCAAGGAAAACAGCAGTGTGGGCGAGGGATGGTGGGAACGGGCTGCCCGGCTCCGGTGGGTTCCTGTGCATCACCTTCCTTGCCCCAGCGGCCTGGATGTGTTCAGGCACCTTCAGAAGCTGCTAAGTAGTAGCACCAAAAAAAAAAAGGCTACAGGTGGGCATCAGCTGGTGCAAAGATGACTGAAAATCCAGGAATAAAATAGGGCTGGGCTCAGGGTTGCCTTGGTCCTTGGGGTTTAGGATTTGCGCCCTTTGCTGCAGGGCACGCAGCGACACGGGGTTGGGCACGCAGCGTCCCGTGTCTCCGTCCCTGACACAGCGGATGCTTTCTCCATTGGTGTGTTCTGGGTGAGGCTTCTTTAACTATGTCTCTGCATCCTCCCGTGTCCCATGTTTTTTGCTTTTTTAACCTTGCCGGCCTGATGGATAATTTTTTTCCTTTATAGTGCTTTGGTTCTTTCCCTTCCCAAACTGCTGTCCTTCCTCATCCCCTTTTTTTTTTTTTTTTACTTTCTTCCTCCCTGTTTTTTTTTCTTTTCTCCAACATCGCCGTTCTCATGCCTCATGTCTCCCTTTCGCTCCCCAAGTCCCCCTGCGTCTTGTCTTGGCTCTCCAGGGAGAGATGCTCCAGATCCAGGCAGACTGCCAGCGCGGGTGCAAACCACCCCAAAAGGAATGTCCTTGTCCTTCCTGCTCTGCTGGGGGACCCCTGAGCCACGAGCACTGTCGCCGTTGACCCTCAGCACTCCTATATGCCGCTGCCCGCCTGTAGCCGATGAGAAATGAGCAGCGGGCGCCAGATGCCGCACAGCTGGCGGCCGCTTCCTCACCGCTGTGGTCCAAGCACCGGACCCACTTTAATCCTCCCTGCTGGAAAATACCAAGATGCTAATCCAGAGCAAGCAAAAAGTACGCCTCCTCCCGCATAGGAAACGCAGGGGAGATGTTTCGGGGAGGGGGGAAAACGGGGTTTGCTTTGGTTTTATCTGGTGAGCTTTTGGGGGGGGGATACCCGTCCTGCACCAAGGGGTGGCTGGTTTGCTCCGAGGAGCCGAGTGAAGCCGGTTTGCCGGAAGTTTGGTGCTTTGCCCTGTTGCCCTGGTGTGGCTGGTTGTGCCAGCCAAGGAGTTGCTCCTCGGAGTCGCTCCGTGCGTGTTTTGAGGTGGGGTCGTTGCATTTCCCAGCTGCCAAATGCAGCTGGGGGGGCGCGGAGGTGACAGAAGTGACTCCCGCCGTGATCCAGACCAGCCCTGGGCATCGCTCCTCTATCACTGCAACTCCCCCCTGCTATCTAACAGCGCTGGGGGGGTTGCATGCATCCCCCCTCTTTCATCTCATCCCCCTGGAGCAGCCTGTCTGCTCTGAGTGGGTGGAGAGGGAAGAGGTGGGATGATGGCACCTTGGGCTGGTGGCCATGGGGGAATTCCCCGGCTGCCAGCCTGCTGAGCCGGCTCCTTCTCCTCCCGTGCCGCCGGGCTGGAGCAACCGGGTCCTGCAACCTCCCCGGGGACTTCCCGACTCTGCGCATGGGGTAGGGTGTCGATGCTCAAAAGCCCTTCACCAGGATGTCCCGCTCAGCGGTGACGTTCCCCTGGGGCTTTCCTCCCTCTGGCAGAGGGGCTGCCGTGCAGAGATGCTCCTGCATCCCTGGGCGCCCGCGTGGGAAAAGCACAAGGGGTTTACTCCTTCCACCCGGCGCAGAGAGGGGAACGGGAAGCTCCAGGGTTGCATTGCTCAGCAAGTGAGACGAGCTGAGGCACAGGCACAGTTTTGCCCAAGGAGCGCCCTTTTGGGGCCAGGGAACAGATTTGGGATACCCTTGCTGCTTTGGAACTGCGGGACCAGGTAGCCGGAGCCGCGCCGGAGGCTGGACTTGCAGGATGGCCGCAGCCAGATGTTTCCCAGATGTTATTCACTTCCTGTCTGGCTCCTCCGCATTTAGCTTTTTATGTACTTGTTTGTTTTGGACTACAAACAAAATAAAAAGGGTTTTTATAACCCCGTTCCCATGAGGCTGCGAGTTCAGGATATAATCTGAAGTCTATTCACTATTGTCTCGATCCCTCTCCCTGCCCTCTGTGTCATCCCCGGGCACGCACAAACTCACACGCTGCTTTTGTTACTTTTGTTAAAATAGGTTTTGTTTTTTTTCCCACATGACGTCTTTTCTCAACGGGCTGCTGGACATTTTTCCTTACAACCTCCTCCAGAGCTCAGGGGAGTGGTGGGAATATCCCTGTCCAGTTTGGGATTGGAGGCAGGAGGAGGAAACCCCTGTGTTTCTCAGTCCTGACCTGCTCTTTGCTGCAGGCTGTCCAGGGTTCTCCTGTGCATCTGAGGGTGGGGAAACTCATTGCACTGATGGCATCGAGCATCCTGATGGATTGCTCCTGTCCCAGCACTTTGCCTTGCTGAGGATGTTTGGGGGTGGGGGGGGGGATGCGGAGAGAGCGAAATAGCCACGCAGACCACTTTTAAAAGAGAAAAGGTTAAAAAACCCTTGGATTAAAGGTGTTTGTACTTGATCGGGTGAATGCAGAGGTTAACAAAGAAAACGCAAAACAAACTAAAAAGGGCTCAAAAATGGTATTATGTAGGGGAACGCTGTTGACTCGGGGGCAGAGGGGAGGAGGAGAAAAAAAAAAAAAGAAATTAAAAATATACTATGTTCTGGCATGTCAGGAAGTCCTGGTGATAACCACAACCAAGAAGTATTAGGAAGGCAGCCGTGAAGCTTCCCTCTCCTGGCAAGGACCCCGGAGCAGAACCGGTCCTGCTGCTCGGCGGGCTTGCTCAGCGGATGCTTCTCTGCCCGTCCCCCTGCGTCTCAGAGCATCCACCGCAACATCCACTGCGCTCAAACACGCGGGGGAAACAAAATGAGGCCGGCAGCATTGCTTTAAAACATGTTTGGCTCTTTCTGGTCTCCTCTCACTTCATTTATTTTTATTTTTTTTTCTGCCCGGTGGGGTTAAGGCCCCTTTTCCTCTTTTCTTTCTCCTTCTCTCTTAATTGCCTGTTAAATAATTTAAATATTTAGGACTAAAGGGCCTCAATTATCCATTAATTTACATTAGTAATTTATATATCAGGCCAAACGGACACACTGTTAGCGTAATGGGTCCCCACGGACGGGCAGAAGCCGTGCTGCAGTGCATTTTCCTGGAAGCGCAGCCACTTCTTTACACCTCCCAACCTCCATTTCCAGGGTGCGGGAAGGAGCCCGCTGCCCGTGGCGGCGTCGGGCTACTCCGGAGCCCGGCGCGCTCCCGCAGGCGTGCCAGTGGCAAACCTCCATCCCGCTCGTCTCCTTGGGAGAAAGGCTCGCTTGGGTTTTGATGGGGCATTTCCAGGGAAGCTGGAGTTGCCCCATCCCTGGAGGGGTTCAAGGCCAGGTTGGACGGGGCTTGGAGCAACCTGGTCTAGTGGGAGGTGTCCCTGCCCAGGGTTGGGCGGTGGGACTAGATGGTCTTTAAGGTCCCTTCCAACCTAAAACCATTCTGTGATTCTAAACCCAGGCTCTAAATTCATCCAAAGGGCTGTATCCCTCCGTGGATCTGCGTTTTACGCTTGCTGGCACCGAGGAACCCTGGTTGGGGGCTCCTGTAGGCACCAAGTGGCTGAACCCGGAGGAGCCCGGCATGCTTCCCAGAAAACTTGTCTATCTAGGAGTGGGGAAGAGGGCTGGGGGAAGGTGCTGGAGGATTCTCAATCCTGTCTGCCACCTCCTTGGCAAGCGCATGCATTGCAAGCCACAGTTTAAGCCTTGCTGGGGTTGACTACATCATACAGTGGTGGACATGCCCCTTAGCAAGGACAGGGTTAATTTGGCAAGGTGGCGGGGGCTATCTGAGGCTAAGCCCCTCGACCAAAGGCTAAAGCCATCCATGGGTGCCGAAGGGATGTCGGGAAGCAGATCCAGGCCGGTGCGTGGCTGGCGCTTAGCCTTAAAGGCCAGCGTCCCCCGGGTGGTGACAGCTGGCCCTTCCCTCCTGTCACCCTGCCCCGGGATGGGGACAGGGCAATACCTATTTTCTGCCTTCAGAAATACCATCTGTGGGGAGGTATTTGGGGGTTTTCAGGTACTTCTACACACTTGGTTTGAACCCAACCTGGTCACCACCAGCCCTGGGCTCACTGGAGTCGGTTCAGCCAGGACAGGGGGCAGCCAAGCATCATCCGGATCCGTCCCCGCTGCCGTACGGGAATCAGGCAGCATCTCAATGCCCTGCTCGGGGTAGGGCAGGAGGGGAGGCCGTTGACTGATTGGGCTCCAGGGAAGAGCAAATTGGAGGCAAGCTCCGTCCCGGCAGCACGCCGGGGATGCGGGAAGCGTGCCCTGCTCGCGATGCCGGGCTCTGCACCAGCCCTGCCTGCCCTCCCGGAGCAGAGGTCACTTAATGACTCTGATTACCCGCAGCATGGCCGTATTTAAAGCAATTAGCACAAATCGCTTATGGAAATGCGGCCGCTGGGGGACAGAGAGGAGAAGAGGATGAGGTTTGGGGGCATGGTGGCTTTTTTTTTCCCCTCCCCTCCTTTTTTCTGTGTGCCGCGTCCTTGATGCTCAGTGTGCGTGATCCTTTGCCCTTGCTCTCTGGAGACTTTTCGGGATCACCTCTGTTCCCTCTCTGCCGCTGCGCATCCCTCGGTGATGCCTCAGAGCCCTGCAAGAGCTGTTTCCCTGCTAGCCTGGCTACAGTTTTGCCTTGGGTTTCCCGCATCCATCCTAGCCCTGCTCTGGTTTGAAGCTGGGAGATGCTCGGTGCATTTACCACCATCAAGTCTCTGGATTCAGCATCCCAAACCTCATTTAATCTGGTGGTGTTGCAGCTTTGCTAGCAAGCATCCTGTATTTTTTTTAGGGCCGTTTTTATCAATACCTGGGGGGTCATGTGGCGCCAAGCGAGGTGGGAGAGAGGGGAAGGCATGGGAGGGAGCGGTGCCTTGCGGGTTGGTGGATCGCTCCGTGTAGGTCCGTACAGGTCGCAGCATCCGTGGGGATGCTGCGAGGCTGCCCTTTGCAATGTGGGGTGGCACAGACACCCCCAAACCCAGGGCTTTTCTAGCCCTGGCGCCTCCGGCACTGAGCAGTACCCATGCTGAGAGGGGGAGGATGCTCGCTGGGAGGCTGGTCCACCTGGGAGTCGGGATTTGGTCTGTGGGAGAGAGCTGGAACGCGCGTGCCGGAGTACAAAGGGAGGAAAGAGAAACTTGGTGCGGCGGGAACCCAGGCTGCATCCAGAGAAGAAAAGGTGGAAATTCCCAGTGGTGAGAAAGGAAGAAATGGGCTGCAGCGGCTCGGGGTCCCGTAATATTTAAATGCTGGGGAGTGCGGGAGGGGAGGAGGGAGCCAAACAAGGCTAGGAAGTTCCCAAAGTCTTCCCACCTTGCCGTCAATGGGAGCGGGAGGGAAAAGGCTTTGTTTTTTTGAAGGGGTTTCCTTCCGCTGGAGCGTGGGCAGGAAGGCGGCGATGCCAGGCAAAGGCGGGCACTGAAAACAGGCACCCACCAGAACAACACATCCCCTTTCCGCCCCAAACCCTCCCAGCTTTAATCAAATCTCAGGTTTTCTGCTCTCTAAAAAGCAGGTGCAAAGTGCTAGGGGGCCCAGCTGGCTTTCGGGGTTTAGAGGGGAAGGAATAAAACTCATCAAGGTAATTGCTAAAGTCCGTTTGCAGCCGGCCAGAGACCTCTCTGTATGCGGCAGTGGGGAAGCCGAGCTCCGGTCTGGGATACCTGCTCTCCTGCCTGCCCTTGGCTGCAGAGATATAATTAATAATCATATATAAGCATATATATGTAAATAAGTATTGTAGGGGCAAGGGGATGGGGCAGCCGTGCCCTCTAAGCTAGTCTCAGTGATTGATTGGGGGTTTTTTTTATTCTTTAATAGGGATATTGCTGAAAGAGGAGGGGGAGAGAAAAGTCTTAATATTCGATATTCAACATTGGGAGGGATTATTTATTTTATTTTTTTTTCCCCTTAAATCTTTTTCTATCCCCGTTCTCCCCTTCCCCCCACTTTTTTTTTTTTTTTCTTTCCTTCTGCTTGTCCTTTACTGTCGCAGTAAAATGAGAAGGGAAGAAAAGGGCAGAGAAAGGACAATGAAAAGCAAAATATTTCCAGCCTTCATTTGTGGTGGTTGTTGGGTTGGTTGGTTTTTTTGGTGGTTTTTTTTGATCGTAGCAACAAATCTGCAAGATTAAGGGCAACTTTAAAGACTGTTTAATAAAGAGACCTCAATCAGCCACTCTTGTGATGTTCCTCCCCCGGTTGAATTAATGGGGAATTTGGGGCATGGAATGGACCTTTTTCTTTTGTTGTGTGCATGTTGTGATTTTTTTTCACAATTGAAAAAAAATGCCGCAATAATTAAAAATGATTTTAAAAGACGACAGCGTTGCACCGGCCGCTTCCCTCTGATGAATCTGGATGCCCCGTGGGGTGGGAGATGACGCCGCGGGATTGGGATATGACCCTGGCTACTGGCTCTGGT
>VZSF01002742.1:0-13191 GCA_013398295.1 Chionis minor
CCCGGGGTGCCCTCGCTGCTCCCTGCGTGCCCGCACCCCTCTCGAGGTGCCCCATGCACACACACAACGCGCCCCCCCGGGACACCCAGGTACCCAAGTTGCACCCCAGCGTCTCCCTTGCACCCCCCCTGGGTGCTCACCTCCCTCCCCGGGTGTCCATGCCGCCTCCCCACCAGTGTCCGGGGAGGCTGGGGGGTGATTTTTTGGGTCCGGGAGATGGACCCGCGGGAGCTGCGTCGGAGCGGGATTTCATCCCAGGTGGGGGCTGTGGGTTTTTCGCCGGACTGGGGCTTGTCCCACGGGGGAGCGTCACCACTGGACTGGGAACGTCTCACCTCTCGTCATCATCGCGTCTCGCTTCTGTGAGAGCAACTTTGGGAAAAATCACCGTTGCAGCTCAGCGCTGACGGCGGAGGAGCCGGTGATGCTGACAGCCCCGGAGAAGCCGCTGGCAGCAGCGGCAAGAGCATAAGGAAATATTTAACTGAAGACGTCAGGATTGCAAAGGATTTGCATGGAAGCGCAGGAAACAAGGCTGGAAGGGACTGTGAAAGTTGGGGATGGCTTTAGTGCTGTCCCTTCTCCTGGCTCCTTGTGCTGGTTCTGGCTGAATCGGAGTGAATTTTCCCTGGTGGCCAGAAAGGTGTCGGTGCTGGCACAGGACTGGAGCTGCCTCTCCAACATCCCATCCTCACCAGGAGGTTGGGATAGGCAAGATTTTGGGAGGGGACACAGCCAGGACAACTGACCCATCCTAACCAAAGGGACATTCCATACCCGCTGATGTCTGCTCAGCCATCAAAGCTAAGAGAAAAGAGGAGGAAGCTGGGACATTCGTTCTTAGGACATTTGCCTTCTGGAGCCACTTCTACGCCTACTGAAGCCCGACTTCCCAGGAATTGGCTGGCCATCACCTGCCGGTGGGAAGTAGCGTGGAAATCCTGTGTTTTCCTTTGCTCCTGCACGTGGTCTTTGCTTTCGCCTGATTAAAATGCCTTGATCTTGAGCCACGAGGGAGTTTTTTTCCATCTCATTTTTGGCCTGCTGAGGAGGACAGAGCGGCTTGGTGGGCGTCCAGCCAAGGTCAACCCCCACCATATTTGTGTCTGCTGCCGAAGCCCAAAACGCCCTCGAAAATGAACCTGATTCCCGTTTCTAAACAGCCGGTGGGTTGCAGGGAGGGCTGTAAAACGACTCCATCGGCAAAAATACGGCACAAGAGCTGCAGGCGCTGCCGGGCGTGTTCACGACAGGCTAAAAATAGCTTTCCATTAAGGCAATACCCTTGGACGGCACCACCCCGGATCTGCAGACCACGTTCCTGGTAGCAATGATGCAATCGGGGCTGCTGTTTGGGGCAGAAAATGTGGTTCTCTGAGATGTTACACAACGGGGATAATATTTGTTGCTTTTAGTTCAGTCGACAGGTAATTCGGGAGGTGTCGCAGCGATGCATCCCGGGATGCTGGCACCGGGCATCATGTCCGCTCCCGCTTTCCCTCCCCAGCACAGCTGATCGATTGTAGATGTTTTTCAGTTAAAAAAGTGCAAAAGTTTTATTTATTTCTGTGATTTTGGCGTTTTCTTATGAATTCTCCCATCATGGGCACAAACTTCTGAAATTTCTCTTTTCTTCACTTTTTTTGGCTTACGGTTTTAAACCATTAGCAGAAGGTGAGCGCCGCTCTGGCCCTTCGGCTCTTTTTCTAGAGAAAAATAGTCAGGTTTTCCCAGTGTGGATTCTCCGGTGTCTAGTTGTGGTTGTGCATCCCCCTGCAGCCCTGTGAAGCCAGAGGGGGACATCATTTTCATCCCTGGGACCACGTGTCCGGCACCAGTGTGGTTTGCTTCCTGACGTGCTGGGATGAGCTCACCCTCAGTGGCATCATTTGAGATCGCTGGCAGAGAAAGCCAAAAAAGCAAAGTGAAAACGTGAATTAACCACAGAAACAGAAAAAAAACCCTGAATACTGTACACGTGTTTAAGCCTGGAAATTTAATATCAGCAGGATGCAGGAAATTTGGATGGAAATAAGGCAGCCAGAGGTATTTTCTCAGGAAGGCTGGTACCCAGCACCACGGCTCATTTGGGAGGTTGGCTAACGATGCGACGAGTCTTGGAGCGTTTGATCTGACACTTCAATGGGAAAATTCAATCAGTAAAGCTCCAAGGGAGCGCAGACAAGTGGAGCGATGCTTTTGGCCATCCTGGGAGAGTCTTGTGAGCTTTTCCTTGAATTAAACAAGAAATAGAGGACAGATGCTGATTTTTACTGTGTGTGAGACCCTAGTGGTGCCCAGATCCAGGGAATTTCATCAATCCGCTTCAATAAAAAAAGCAAACGAGAGAGGAAGAGGCTTGTAGTTACCGCAGATCTTGCTTGGAAGTAAGAGCTTTATGGCAGTCACAGCTCTCCCCGTCCATGTGCATTTAACACCACGTCCAATTCACTGCCGAGGTATAAAAGAAAGCCTGAATCTTGGCCACGCATCTCCAGGGCTGGAGCAGCACTGGAAACACGAATCCCCAAAGATTTCCTCCCCTTTTTTTCCTTTAGCACATGTTTTGTCTCATCAAATGGACGGAAATCCACGCGGCGGCAGCACGAGATGCCGGAGTCACGATCCTGGAGAACAGAGACCCCGGAGTCTTGCCATTGAAGGACTTGAGCATTTTTTGGAAGAGGAGATTATTTTACAGTAGAATCAAATGGAAAAAAAGTGCTTCGGTGGGATTAGGATGATGAGATCAGATTTATAAGATGAAAGGCATAAGCAGGACTTGCAGGTTCCTCTTTTTCCTGGATGTTTTTGATACTTCCGGCTGGATTTCCCACTGTGCTCCCTTTGCAGATGTGGCTGCAGAATGTGTTGGCACTGGAAGGGCTTTTCCTTCCTTTTATGGCACGGCTTCAGGTCTGGTGATGCGCGAGGGTGTTGCAAAACGGCCCGTGGCGTTTCTTCAAAAGGCTCCCAAGGAATTTCGCTGCCAATTGGAGCAGAGGCTGAGAACGGATGTGCTCAGCACACATGTGGCTGCTGTATCACTCGTGCTGTCTGAGCACGGCAGCTGCAGCTTTTTGGGGTGTCGCAGCTCCAGGGGACACGGCACGGACCCACCCAAACACCGAAACAGAGCAGATTTGCCTGGGATGTTCTGGGAATACCCAACAAATTGGGGCAGGAGGTTTTTAAGATGAAGGAGATTTTTATCTCCAGGTGTTTTGGGTGCCTGAGGGAGCGTGTCGTGTTCCTGTCCCCACTGCCACTGTACTCCCGTCCCCATCCCCATCGTGCTCTCATTCCCATCACGCTCCTGTCCACATCGTGCTCCCGTCCCCACTGCCATCGCGCTCCTGTCGCCGGTGGGCTCCTGTCCCCATCACCAGCGCATTCCCATCCCTGTCATGCTCCTGTCCCCACTGCCATTGCACTCCCATCCCCACTGTGCTCCCGTCCCCATCCTGCTCCTGATCCCAGCCCAGCTGTGCATCCCTCCGTCCCAGACGTGCATCATCCCAGCCAGGCATCGCTCCATCCCAGCGGGGTGTCGCTTCATCCCAGCTGGGCTTTGCCCCATCCCTGCTGGGCATCAATTATGTGCGTCACATCCCGGCCGTGCGTCGCTCCAGCCTGGTGTCGCAGAAGGAGTGACGCGCTTCCCTCGTAGAGAGAAGCAGCGATACATTTAGTGATATAAAAGAGGGACTTAACCCAGTTGGATGGTCAATGTGACAATGTTTTAACAAGATTCGAGATGACGAGGCACACGGTTATTTACTGCATGGAGGACAGGGTTGGGTGGAGCTGTCAGGGAGACCCTCCTGTTGAGTCATGAGGTTCAGAAAGGATCCCCTGCCTTTCTAAACTCCTTCTCCGAGAGGAGTCCGGGTCCAATCCTAGTCCCCGACTTGGTCAGCGGTTTATGTCTAAAGGATTACATATGCACAATTAATCTTTTATATTGCTTAGCTGAGGTTTCAAAGTCCAGCATGCTCTTGGTCACTGACCGAGGATCTGTTGTGGCAAGGAATGTCTGAACCTTGAGGAATAACCTTGAGGGCACCCCTACTCAAGGGGAGATCCTGGTGTGGAGCCGCTGCTCTCTGGGAGAGCTCCAAGGGCTCTTGGGCTGGTCACTGTTTATGGGGGTGAGATGATTGATCTATAGTCATATTTCCATATTGACCACAGAACCAGCATTGCTCAAGTCAGCCCGTGGCTATCGGGTTGTTATCTGTCTCCCCGAAACGATGTTGAGCCCCAGATGCCACCATAGAATCGCAGAATGTTAGGGGTTGGGAGGGACCTCTGGAGATCATCTGGTCCAACCCCCCTGCCAGAGCAGGTCCACCTACAGCAGGAGGCACAGGATGGCGTCCAGGCGGGTTGGGAATGTCTCCGGAGTCGGAGACTCCACCACCTCTCTGGGCAGCCTGTGCCAGGGCTCTGCCACCCTCCAAGGAAAGAAGTTCTCCCTCGTGTGCAGATGGAACTTCCTATGGTCAAGTTTGTGCCCGTCACCTCTTGTCCTACCACTGGGCACCACTGAAAAAAGACTGATCCCATCTTCCCCGCACCCTCCCTTCAAGTATCAATAAGCATTGGTAAGATCTCCCTCAGTCTTCTCCAGACTAAAAAGGCCCAGTTCCCTCAGCCTTTCCTCAAAAGGAAGATGCTCCAGCCCCCTGATCATCTCTGTAGCCCTTTGCTGTCCCCTCTCNCATTAGGTTTTTCCCTGCCCAACTGTCCAGCCTGTTCCGGTGTGTCAGCCGCCCCTCCCAGTTTGGTATGACACCACTACACACCCGCATTGTGACCACCAGGGGTGGTTATCAGGGCTTGGGAAAGGTTATGGGAGATAAAGGTCTGGTGGCGCCTGGAGAGGGGGGAGCACATCGTCACACCTGGCTGTACATCCCTCCATCCCAGCCATGCATTGCTTTATCCCAGCTGTACATCCCATCCCGGCTGTACATCCCTCCATCCCAGCCATGAATTGCTCCATCCTGGCTGTACATCCCATCCTGGCTGTACATCCCTCCATCCCAGCCATATATTGCCCCATCCCAGCTGTACATCCCATCCCGGCTGTACATCCCTCCATCCCAGCCATATATTGCTCCATCCTGGCTGTACTTCCCTCCATCCCAGCCATGCATTGCTCCATCCCGGCTGTACATCCTTCCATCCCAGCCATGCATTGCTCCATCCTGGCTGTACATCCCATCCTGGCTGTACATCCCTCCATCCCAGCCACGCATTGCTCTATCCCGGCTGTACATCCCTCCATCCCAGCCACGCATTGCTCCATCCTGGCTGTACATCCCATCCTGGCTGTACATCCCTCCATCCCAGCCATGCATTGCTCCATCCCGGTGCTGGAGCGTCACCTCTCGCGCAGCAGGTGGGAGCTGGCAGCGGGGGTCGCGGGTGAACCATTCCCACTGTGGCAGGAGTTCAGGCACGGGCAGAGTCTTGGGGCAGCCAAGGAACTTTCTCCATCCACCAGAGAGAAGACGTGAAGTTGTGACACCCTCTTGCAAAAGCAGCCTCAGATCAGGGCCACGGGGGAAGCGTGAGCCCTTCTGGGGAGAAGAAAAACCGTAGCTCGTAGCTTGTCACTTCCCCATTGCCCAGCCACGCCGTGCTTGGATTTCAGCTGCTTCCGGGGCTGCGGGCTGCAGTCTCCAACAGGGAGAACCCCCTGGAAAGTGGCTGGAGGACTCACCCAGTACTTGGAATTTTTCACGTCCAGCTGTAAAGTAAGAAGAGGAAAAAAGGGGGTGGCACGTGCAGCTGAAAGGGCTGGTCACTGCAGGGGATGAAGTCCTGCAAAAAGGCTTGGCCGACCAGTGGAGCCACCACAAATGGCTACAAACGTGCCAGAAATGGAGCTTTCCCCTTCTCCATCCCCTGGCACAGGCACAGCCATCTCACCGCCCTCTTTTTGCAGCCGGGATGAGGCTCTTACCATTAACGGACCTGGGAGTACTAGTAGCCAACAGGATGCTCATGAGCCAGCAATGTGCCCTGGTGGCCGAGAAGGCCAGTGGCATCCTGGGGGGCATCAAGAGGAGTGTGGCCAGCAGGTGGAGGGGGGTCATCCTCCCCCTCTGCTCTGCCCTGGGGAGGGGCAGCTGGAGGACTGGGTCCAGTTCTGGGCTCCCCAGTTTAAGAAGGACAGGGAACTGCTGGAGAGGGGACAGCAAAGGGCTACAGAGATGATCAGGGGCCTGGAGCATCTTTCTGATGAGGAAAGGCTGAGGGAGTTGGGTCTTTTTAGTCTGGAGAAGAGCAGGCTGAGGGGGGATCTCATCAATGTTGATAAAGGGAGGGTGCCGGGAGGAGGGGGCCAGGCTTTTTTCAGTGGTGGCCAGTGATAGGACAAGAGGTAGCGGGCACAAAGTTGACCATAGGAAGTTCCATCTGAAGATGAGGAGGAACTTCTCTCCTTTGAGGGTGGCAGAGCACTGGCACAGGCTGCCCAGAGAGGTGGTGGAGTCTCCGCCTCTGGAGACATTCCCAACCCGCCTGGACGCCATCCTGTGCCACCTGCTGTAGGTGGACCTGCTCTGGCAGGGGGCTTGGACTAGATGATCTCCAGAGGTCCCTGCCAACCCTCGACATTCTGTGATTCTATGATTCTCCCAGCTCTGGGGCAGCACCGATACCCCATTCCCACCCCTTGGCAGGATTTGACCCCCTTGAGTACAGTTCAGCACGGCGAGCCGGAGCCGGGGGGTGCAAATCTCCCTATTTTGATCACTATCTCTTTTTGATTTTTCCTGTCCCCCCCCCTCAGCACCAGCACGATGCAGGCGCCCCAAGGACGTGGCCAATGCTCACATCGACGTGGGCAACAACACGCTGCTCAACACCTTCCTGCGCTACACCTGCAACCCGGGCTACAAGCGCAAAGCCGGTACCTCCAGCCTCATCCAGTGCACCCTCCACGATGGTTCCAGCGAGCCCGACTGGACCGACACCACGCTGCAGTGCATCCGTAAGCCCTTGTTCAGCAGCCGGTACACAGTGGGGACCAGGGAGGGGGGACACCTCCATCACCAGCATGGTGGAGGAGGATGCGGGGTGGTGTGGGCGCTGCTGTTGACGGTGTCTCCTTGTTGTGTCTTCCCGAAGGAGATCCGGCTCTGCCTCTGCTAACGCCTGGCCCTGAGCGCCCGACCACGCTGCGCACCGAGAAGATGACCCAGAGGGGTGAGGAAGGGGCAAACGCAGCCCATGGGGGTTGGTTTGGGGCCACCGTGACCGTGGTCATGGCAAAACAACAACCACCACGGCGTGGAAAGCAAAATATTTCAATTGTGTGATCATATTAATTCAACTGCCTCAAATGATGCTGTTTCGTAGCTGCCGGATGGGCTGTATAGTCCCCAGCATGACCTGCCCGAGGCTGAGCACTGAAGTAACGGTGCTACCTGGAGCATGCCTTTTAATTTTTTTTATTCAAATTTTAATTTAATTCAAAGGTTTCGCACCATTTTCCCCAGCAGGAACCACCGATGCCAGCTCGACTTCCAGCCCCTCTCCAGCAGCAACACCCAGGCTGCCGGGAGCTGCCAGCCAGTCGCCTGTGCCACCAGCACCTGATGGGCCATCACTGGGGACATCCATGCCACCAGAGATGCCCCCACCACTGGAGACGCCCACCCCAGGAGAGGGGACAGCCCTGGGGACTTCTCTGGGGACAACCCCGCTGCCCGTCACCCCCACGGACCACGCTGCAGGTCAGGCTGCCTCCCTGCAGGAGATAACCCACCACCAGGGCTGGCTTCAACCAGTGAAGGCTCTTTTACTTTTTCAATGCATTTTGCCCCCGACTCCCACCCTCTTTTTAGCGAGGGTGTCCCTGGGCATCCCCCTCTTTCCTGGCTTTGCAGCTAAAAATCTCCATTTCTCCCTTCTTTTCCAGTTTCTGCCCAGACCCTGGCGTCTTCCATTGGTAAGTTGGGCAAAAAGCTTATTTTGGCAAGCAGAGGTTTATTTTCTCTATTTTTCAGCCTAAAAGCTCTCCTCGGGGCTGTGGGAAGTTTATGCTGTGGTGAGCAGCAGGATCTCCAAGGGAGGAGGGATGGAGCACCCACACTTTTTCCCCAGAGTGGGGCGGGCACCTTGTGAATGTGAACAAAGTGTTTTTGGCTCTTTGCGGTGCCGTTTTGCTTGAGTTGGGCCGTGCGTTGGAAGATGCTCATCGGCTGCTGCCGTCTCTCCAGCAGGGCTCTCGGTGCTGGTGGTCGCTGGCGTCGTGGCCTGCTGCTGCTGGAGGATGAAAAAGTAAGTGTGCTGAGCTCCACGGGGTCCTTCCCACCCCAGTGATGAGTTGTCCTCAGCCTCTGCGCTTTCCTGAAAGCCCTTCGGGTGCTGGTGACACTCCTCTCCCCTCCGCAGGCGTGCAAGGCAAGACTACATGGTGGTGATGACAGCCATCCCCATGGTGGCTCCTGCTGCTGAGAACAGGGAGATGTTGCCACCCAACGTCTTCTCCACGGGCTGAGCACCCACCGCCGGGTGACTCGGTGCACCCGCCAGCCCACAGGATGCTCCGGGCTCGGATGGAAAGCCAGACGCCACGGCGGCACGTGGCAGAGCACATCCTGGTCCCCAGCGCACCTCTGTGTGGAGCGTCCTCGCTCCAGGGACACGCAGCTGCTCTTCCCAGCCTGAACAAGTGACTCCCACGGATGAGACCGCTCCAGCACCCAAAGGTGCCCGGGTGTCCCATCGTGCAGCTGAAAGGGGGGGGTGGGTGAGCCCACAAGCACCCTGGGGTGGCGTAGAGGCGGGTGCATTCCACGTCAAGAGCCCAAATTCCAAGGAGGGGGTCCTGCAGGTGCTGGCAGGTAGGAGGGAGCGGGCTGGGGGCTGCCTGCCCCAGCGGAGGGTGTTTGGGGTGCAGGGAATGGGGTTTGGGTGCTGGGGGTGACGCTGGGCTGCCCTGCCCCAAGCAGTGTCCATTCCCTGGTCAGGAGCGGGGCCAGAGCTGGGCCAGCTGGACACCAGCCCCTTCCCTAGAGCTGCTTTGCCCTAAAATTGCCCCAACAACCAGAAAGCGACGCTCCTTGTGGAAGACAGAGAGAGAGGGACCCGGCCGAGCATCCCTCCGCCGCGTCCTCACCCCCTTCCTGCTCTCTTGCAGCCATTCACCGGCGAACCTGCAGCCACAGCAACACTGCCAGCGCTGTCCCGCCGCCGTCGCAGCTCAGGGATCCTTCGGAGGCGCTTCCGGCACCAACCCCTGGTACCTGGCAGCTCCGGCTGCTCGCAGGGGACCATAAGCAGAAGCGATTTCGCTACAGACACTCCAAAGACTGAAGGCAACGACACGACCCAGGAAATAGTTTCCTTTACAGGTTTTCCTTTGTCACAGGTTGTTTTCCAGTCGTTCCTGCCTCGCTACAGAACTTTATACTGATTTATACTTTATATTTTAGTACCTATCAGCTTTATACAGATGCCATTTTATGTATAAATGTGTATATATTGTATATAAAATAGTGCACAAACAGAGGTTGAGTTTTTCATCCAGTCGGGCGTCTCTGCAACCGTGATGGTGGGGAGGACAGTGGGGACGGAGGGGAGCTGGGTTGGGGCGAAATCCATCTCTGCAGCAACGAGGACTCGCTGGCCATCAGCGGTGCCGTGCTCTAGGGACAAAGGGTGACGACGGTAAAGTGGCAGCTGCCATCACCCAGCTGGACGGCGAAAGGGGCTTTTTAGCAGTCAGCTGGAAACCAGCAGGGATCTAACAACTCAACTTCCACATCCCTTCCTCGCTGCTGGGTCTCGTCCTCCGCTCACCTGGACCGTCAGAGCTGGAGGAAAGCAGCACTTCGGGCGTGTGACGGACCAAACCCGCCAGCAGCGGCACTGCCTCTCCCTAACGTACTGCGGGATGCTGGGGGTCCTGGTGGACAGTGGGCTGAACATGAGCCAGCGTGTGCCCAGGTGGCCAAGAAGGCCAATGGCATCTTGGCCTGGATCAAGAATGGTGTGACCAGCAGGAGCAGGGAAGTGATTGTGCCCCTGTGCTCAGCACTGGTGAGGCCGCAGCTCGAGTGCTGTGTTCAGTTTTGGGCACCGCAGCATCGGAGAGACATTGAGGGGCTGGAGCGTGTCCAGAGAAGGGCAACGGAGCTGGTGAAGGGTCTGGAGAACAAGTCTCATGAGGAGCGGCTGAGGGAGTTGGGATTGTTTAGCCTGGAGAAGAGAAGGTTGAGGGGAGACCTTCTCACTCTCTACAACTCCCTGAAAGGAGGTTGTAGCCAGGTGGGGTCAGTCTCTTCTCCCAAGGAACAAGTGACAGGACAAGAGGAAATGGCCTCAAGTTGTGCCAGGGGAGGTTTAGGTTGGATATTAGGAAAAACTTCTTGATGGAAAGGGTTCTCAAGCATTGGAACAGGCTGCCCAGGGAGGTGGTGGAATTGCCGTCCCTGGAGGTATTTAAAAGCCGGGCAGACGTGGTGCTGAGGGACATGGGTTAGGGGTGGTTTTGGCAGTGTAGGTTTATGGTTGGACTTGATGATCTTGAAGGTCTCTTCCAACCCAAGTGATTCTATGATTCTATGATTCTATGAATACGGGTGAGGCTGGAAGGGATCTCTGGAGGTGCCTGGTCCCAATGTCTGTGCCAGGCTTTGCTGTTACGTCCAGTGTTCAAGTCTTGGGTGAACTTCTGCCAGCGCTCAGGTGAGCAGAGCGGGGAAAGCCTGTCCGGAGTCAGCGCTTCGAAAGTGAAAGGAGAGCCAGCGAAGCAGCTCCCATTCAATGTATGACCATGGATGTCAACAGGATGCACGAGCTTCCTCCAGCAGGCGTGACTCATGGCTGCAGGCCCATGTCCAAGAGCAGATCACTTCCAAAATCGGTTTCAGTTTTGATCTCCGCATGACACGGGCTCCGGTATGACGAGCCACAGTGTCCCCAAACGGACAGCGCAAGCCGCCACCTGATTTAAAAGAGCACCGTGCTGCTCGCACCACTGCTGCTGTGATGGCTGGTAAATAAACGCAACCCAGGACGAGTTCTTAACGGAAGGGAAATAAAAAAGAAAGCATTAAGGCATTTGGTTTAGGTTGTGCGTTTTTTTTTTTTGTTACAAATTTAATTTCATGATTAAAAATGCTCTCCAGTTTATCTCCGAGTTAGACTGAAACCAAAACAAAGCAGTTCTTCAGACGCTGCCTCTCTTCTCCCTTTATGCTTTGTTGCAGGAAGAAGGGAAACAGTCTGGGGAAACCCCTTGGCTGCAAGGAAGGAAAATTAATTTAGCTGGGAGATATTAGCGACTTCCTCCCAGAGCTGATAGTGAAACTTGTCCCATTAAAACAGTCTCCAAGAAAAAGTCTGGTTTCTGGGAATAAAGTGTTTTCTTTGGGTACTTTCCATCATTGCATTTCCTCTTCTTCTGGGGATTAGAGGGATTTCATCACAGCGTGACACGATGGAATAAGCAGGGAGATCCTGGCAGTTTGGTCACAGGAGGTGTTTTCCTGGTGACAGAGGTAATGGAAGGGTAATGCTCAAAAGAAATAAAAAGTCCTGTCTGAGAGAGTTTATATAGTGCATATTCTTCTGTGCAGCGATGCAGGTCGTGCCGAGCAGCTCCCCGAGGGCAAGGCAGGGCTACAGAAACGGTCTCGCACTTCCCTGCAGAGAGCATGGAAGCTTCCTCTGGAAGTTGGTCTGAAATCCTGCTCCGATATCCACCTGCATTTTGGAGCTAGGATACGACAACAGCTCTTGTCCCGCACCCAGGACGGCTCCGGGACGCAGCCGGGGCTCTGGGGAGCTGGAGGGCTTCGTTAGAGCTAGATGGGCTGTTCCTGAAGCGCTGGGAAAAGGGTCAGTGGCATCAGAGAGCCAAAGTGCTGCTGTGTGCAAGCGTGGCAGAGGTAGCCACCTGCGTCCTTGCTGCCGTTGCTCTGCGGGGGGAAGAGAGGAGATTTCAGAGAGGGAAGCGGCTTCCAACATCGGACACAACCCCCTCACGTCCAGGGAAGAGAGCAACAACGCGCACGAAGCATCTCCTGCCACCTCCCTTGCAAAGAAATCCCTTACGGGACAGCTTGTTTCATAGCTGCAACAACCAAAACGCCCCTGTGAAGGACAAGGTTTTCCCCATCTCAGTGCTCAACGTCCCTGCTGAGGGCTCGGAGCCATTGGCTACCTCTTGTTGTGGACACGGAGCTCCACCAGACTTCCCAGAATCCCCGGGGTCGGAAGGGATCTCTGGAGATCACCTAGTCACCTGCCAGAGCAGGGTCACCCAGAGCAGGTTCCACAGGACGGCGTCCTGCGTGCGAGACTTACGGCGTGTCTGCAGATCCCAGCGCTAGGGAAACCTGCCCTTCACCGCACCTTCTGGGCAAGGACCAACCCCAGAGCCAGAAGGTGGGACTGAAGCCAAAAAGTGGACCCAAAAGTCAGGTTGTCCCTTCCAGCTGGCTGGCGGGGGCGAGGGGTGCTCTGCTCACCCCAGACGGATGTTCCACGGCCTTGGCAGAGGCTCCGAGAGTCAGAAATGGGATCTGACACAACAAAACTCCAAAAACCCACCCCGACCCGAGACCACGATTACTCTCAGGAGAGAGGTTCAGGCTTGAGTGGATCTGTGGGAACGGCGCCACCACCCCGAATACTGCGGTTGGGAAAACGGCCTCAATTACGACCCGGGGTTGTGAGGAGAAGCAAAGGGCTGGGGAGCCGTGGGCACGGGATCCAGCTGTGGGACATTCCCTGCTTGCTTCCACTGAAGGTTAGTACTCAAGTTTGTCCCTCCCCGCTGCGATAACTCAGAACAGTGACAGAGCACAGCCACTCCCTCAAGTGACCGGAGCGGCTGGCGAAGGCTCCAGATTCAGAATTGTCATCTCAAAGGTCCAGGGAAGGGACGTACGTGGGTCAAAGGGAGCTTCTTCACAACCAGCTGGGAGCTGCACTGCAGCGTTTGCGTACACTGTGGCACAGAACAAGGGATGGAGGCCCCGTCCTTGGCAGCCTCGCTCATCAGGTCCACCCGAAGGAAACACTCCTAAGAAACAAGAAGAAAAAGGGAACGTCACCGCTCAAGAGGGAGCCAACTTACGGGAACAAGTTGTTCCATTCTTTTTGTAACCCTGTGGGACACGGTTTGTGTGTCGCAACATGGTTTGTTGGGTTGGGGTTTTT